>JAIUZE010002594.1:0-46706 GCA_022085475.1 Heliosperma pusillum | reverse complement strand
GTCAATCAAAGACGCCGAGTACCCCAAATTCGGTAGATCAATTCACGAAAGAGGCGGAAAAGAGCACAAGCCTCATAACAAGCGGTACGCTACATGCAAATAACACCACCTAGCAAGTACACAACATTTGACGGCCGGGTCGATCAACGCAATGCGTTCAACTCCCAACAACGTCGTCGTATGCCCACTAACACATGCATTTAAGCAGTAGGATACCTCCCCGTTCCGACATTCCAGCCTTACGAACGTGGAGGTAGCCAAGGGAATGAGAGTACAAAGCACAAGACAAAATAGTGCTCAAACCGTATCATTTGTAAAAACCGACTCAAAGTGGGACATAGCAAAAACCGTCACAAAACATGTGATACAAGCGAATGAAATATCATATATTCAATACATTCATATTATAAGTCACTACGTAAAATTATACGTTAAATGAACGATCGGAATTATTATAAATGAAAACCGTAAACAAAAATCACAAAGAACTCCAGCAGGTGCCAGCCGGTCCACCGGCTCAGGCCAAACAACATATGAAAAACCAATGACAAATGTCAGTGTGTCCCAGCCGGTCAGGTCGACCGGCTGCCGGTCGACCGGCTGGGACCAAAGGGTCACTTGAAAAACAAAGGAAGAAAGGGGGTGTCTCAGCCGGTGGTCTGACCGGCTGCCGGTCGACCGGCTGAGCCCCAAGTCATTTTCCAAAATTACGTAAAAGTGTCAAAATATGCAGCAGGTGCCCCAGCCGGTGGTCTGACCGGCTGCCGGTCGACCGGCTGGGGTCTCATGTACTCGAAAATGCTTTGTTTCATCAAAGTCGACTTTTGATAATTATCGACTATCATTCTAATTCATCAATACTCGTGTAAATACTCAATAAACAACATCCATCAACAATAATACAAGTCATAAGCTTACTAACTATAATCAAAACATGGTTTCTATCCTAGAAATCACATAAAACACGTAAATGATACCGAGTAACCCTTCACCGTTACCTTTAAGCGTCTTTACTACTCGTCAAGCTCCTCTTCAATAAGGTAATAGTCTTTGTCGGGATCTTGGAGGTCACCACCTACAAATAGATTGTAAAAGATGAATGAAATTCATCTTGAGAAAGAAGGAAAGATTGAAAAGCGAGAAAGACGATAATTTTATTATCAATACGGATAGAGGAAGGTACGGGGAGAAGAATAAGACGAACTTACGTAAATTCTATCAAGTAACGAAGAAGTTACGACGATTCTAAGATCGATATCAAAGAGGGAAAGATGAGATTTCTTAGAGAGGAAGAAAACTTGTGTTTGATTTGTGTTGAATGAAAAACTAGGTTAAGGAGTAGTGTGGGTTATGAACGAAAAAGTCAAAGACGGTTTCCAAAGTCAAGAAAAGTCAAACTTGACTTAAGACGGGATTTTCATGAAATCTCGCGAAGATTCCAAATACGAACTCGGAAATTCTAAATTCGACTCGAAACTTAAAATTATAAATTAAAACTTAAATTTGCTGAAAAGATTTCGTAAAATATTTTTACTAGAAAAATAGGGTACATTTCCGGGTGTTACAATCACCCCACCTTTTAAAAAGTTTCGCCCTCGAAACTTGAGGGAAAGAAAAATACCTTACTCGAATAGACTCGGATATTTACTACGCATAGAAGCTTCAGTTTCCCAAGTCTCTTCTTCGACATTAGCACTTCTCCACAAGATTTTCACCAACGGAACTACTTTACGTCTCAACTTCCTATCCTTACGATCTAAGATACGGATCGGCTTCTCTTCAAAGGATAAATTCGGTTCAAGCTCGGGCAATTCAACTTGAAAGACATGGCTCGGATCACTAACATACTTTCTCAATTGAGAAACATGGAAAACATCATGAACCTTAGCCAAATTCGGCGGCAAATCCAACTTATAAGCAACGACACCAATCCTTTTCACAATATCAAAGGGTCCAATGTATTTCGGGCTCAATTTACCCTTAACACCAAACCTTTTAACACCCTTCATAGGAGACACCTTCAAGAATACTTTATCACCCACCTCAAACTCTAACGGCCTTCTTCGGATATCGGCATAAGACTTTTGACGGTCTTCAACAGCTTTCATTCTATCACGAATGACCTTCACATTATCAATGGTCTCAACAAGAACATCGGGGCCTAAATCACGATTGTCACTCAATTGATTCCAACAAATCGGACTCCGACATTTCCTTCCATAAAGAGCTTCATAAGGAGCCATCTTTATAGATGCATGATAACTATTGTTGTAAGAAAACTCCACCAACGGTAAGCTCTTTTCCCAACTAGACTGAAAGTCAAGAGCACAAGCTCTAAGCAAGTCTTCTAAAGTCTGAATAGTCCTCTCAGTTTGACCATCCGTAGCGGCATGAAAAGCAGTACTCATCAACAACTTACTACCCATGGCTTCTTGCAAAGCTTTCCAAAATCTTGAACAGAATCTCGGATCTCGGTCTGATATAATCTCCAAAGGAACACCATGATATCTAACAATTTCATCCACATAAGCTTTTGCTAAACGATCCAAATTCCAAGTTTCTTTGATCGGAATAAATCTAGCACACTTGGTCAATCGATCAACCACAACCCAAACGGCATCTTTACCTCCAACAGTTCTCGGCAAAGCCATAACAAAGTCCATAGAAATAGATTCCCACTTCCATAGCGGAATATCCAACGGTTGTAGCAATCCACCGGGTCTCTTGTGTTCAATCTTCACTTGTTGGCAAGTAAGACATCTTCCAACATAAGATACAACATCACCCTTCAAGTTCGGCCACCAAAACTGTAGCTTCAAATCCTTGTACATCTTATCACCTCCGGGGTGAATAGAATAAGGGGAAATGTGAGCTTCATCAATAACTCGCTTCCTCAAATTAAGAGCATTAGGAACAAATAAACGACCATGGAAACGAAGAACACCTTCATTATCAAACTTGAAATCTTTACCCTTACCTTCAAGAATCTTGGCTTGGATAGACTTGTAGGTAAGATCATCAACTTGACTTTCGCGGATTTCACGGAGAAACACAGGTTCGGCAATCATAGCACCAATATGAACAAATCCACGCTCTACAAATTCCAAACTCAATCTTCGAAACTCGGCACAAAGATCAACAGGTAATACATGCAAAGCATGAGAAGCATGAGAAGCTTTCCTACTAAGAGCATCGGCAACAACATTCGCCTTCCCTTCATGATACAATAACTCAAAATCATAATCGTTCACCAATTCCAACCATCTTCTTTGCCTCATATTCAACTCTTTTCGAGTAAATATGTACTTCAAACTCTTGTGATCGGTGAAGATACGACAATGAACTCCAATTAAATAATGTCTCCACACTTTCAAAGCATGAACAACAGCGGCCAATTCTAAATTATGAGTAGGATAGTTCACTTCATAAACTCTCAATTGCCTTGAAGTATAAGCCACCACCTTCCTATTCGCATAACAACACAACCTACATCCCATTTTAGAAGCAATAAGCATCACAATAAAACATCAAAGTGCTACTCCCTCTTCAGGCAAAAGTCAAACACCGGAGCGGTAGTTACCTCTTGCTTTATTCTTGAACGCCTGCTTAACACAAGCTTCATTCCATAGGACATTGGGTTTCCTTCTTCAACAACTGGGTCATCGGTCTAGCAAGCTTAGAGAAATCCTTGACAAATCTACGGTAATAACCAGCTAAACCAAGAAAACTTCGAATTTCTCTAATATCGGTCGGACTCTTCCAATCCACCACAGCTTCAATCTTTGAAGGATCCACCATTACACCTTCTTTAGAAATCACATGCCCAAGAAAGGACACTTTAGGTAACCAAAATTCGTACTTAGAGAACTTAGCATACCACTTCTGACGACGTAGAACACCCAAAATAATCCTCAAATGAATAGCATGCTCATCTTCGGATTTGGAGAAAATAAGAATATCATCTATGAATACCACCACACACTTGTCAAGATACTCACTAAATGTGCGGTTCATTTGATCCATAAAGATAGCGGGAGCATTCGTCAATCCAAATGGCATTACCTTAAACTCATAATGGCCATACCTCGTACTAAAAGCGGTCTTCGGAATATCAACATCTCTAACCGGAATTTGATGATAACCCAATCTCAAATCAATCTTCGAAAAAGTAGAAGCACTCTTTAATTGATCAAACAAATCTTCAATTCTTGGTAAAGGATACCTATTCTTGACTGTAATCCGATTCAATTCACGATAATCGATACACATTCTCATAGAACCATCCTTCTTCTTCACAAAAAAGAACAGGAGCACCCCAAGGCGAGGCACTTGGTCGAATAAAACCCATTTCAATCATATCATCCAACTGCTTCCTTAACTCTTTCAATTCAGACAGAGCCATACGATAAGGAGCTTTGGCAATTGGACCAGAACCCGGAACAAGATCAATAGAGAATTCCACATCACGCTCGGGAGGAATCCCGGGCAAATCTTCGGGGAATACATCAATGAATTCTCGAACAATAGGCACATCTTCAATACTTGGCAAGGAGGTATTTGAAGAAGTCACAACACACAAGAATGCTTGGTGACCTTTTCTAACCATACTTACCACACTTCAAAGCGGAAATTTTAAAGATACACCTTTATGGGATGATTTGATCCCTTATAGGTTATTCTAACACCTAAAGGAATCTTTAAGATAAATCTTTTGATCACGGACACTCAACCATGCATGATACTATAGCTAACCCAATCTATAACCTAATATAATATCAAACTCTCCTAGAGGAAACTTAAGGAGATTTGCGGGAAAGATAGAACCCGAAATAGAAATAGGTACATTGGGATAAAGGGTTGAACAAGAGATAATATCTCCGGATGGTAAGGATATGGGAGTATCCTCACTAGATGTAGGCTTGATTGATAATTTATTAGCATAGGTCGATGACACAAAAGACATTGAAGCACCGGTATCAAATAAAATAAGACACGGTTGCTCTAAGATTGAGAACATACCCGTAATGATTTCAGGATGAGCCTCGGCTTCGGCACGACTCATGACAAAGATTGAACCCTTAGGTTTAGGAGGAGGAGGCAACTTTCGGTCGGGGCAATCTTCATAACGATGACCACCCTTTTGACAAAAGTAACAGAGATAAGGTCGGTTTGAACAAGGCACACCGGGATGGTGTGGTTGCCTACAACGGTTACATACACGACCTTGAGCTTGAGCTTGAGGAGCATAAGGTCTATGAACTACATTTGAAGTAGCTCTAGGAATAAAAGGAGAAGGATTTCTTGCATTGGAAGAAGGATTAAACCTCCTCTTGCTAGCATAGGAATTCGAAGAAGACGGAAAAAACGGCCTTTTCCCAAAAGCATTCGGCCTCGGAGCATAAGAAGGAGAGGGATTATTCATTAAAGCTTCATCCCTTATAGCCTTCATTGAATTCTCGGCCCACAAAGCATCATCATAAAGATCTCCAAAGGATGCGGTACCCCTTCTCACCTTACTTTGAAGCACGACATTCAACTTATTGCGATAATAGAAAGCACGATCTTCATCATCACGAATAAGCCTTGGCGCGAAATGAGCGAGCTTATTAAACTCCGTTGTAAAATCTTGAGCCGATAGGTTGCCTTGCTTAAAGTCAATGAACTCTTTACGCCTTTGCTGTTTAAGCTCTTTAGGGTAAAACCTACCCTCCACAAGAGCCTTAAAGCAAGACCAATTAAAGTCCTCTTCAAGAACGGCAGTGGCACTAGTGATAGCCCACCAATTGTCGGCTTCCCGCACTAGAAAGTGCTTTGCTATCCTTACTTTATCCTCTTCCCGGACTTGGTAAAGATCAAACTGCTTTTCCATTTCACGGAACCAATCGGATAGCTCCGTAGGATCCGGTTCTCCACCATAAGGCACTATCTTACTCCTTGCAATTTGACCCGCCACCCATGCATAACCACCTTGTTGATTGTCCTCCCTTCTAGGGTGAACTTGGTTGGCATTAGCTAGAGCGGCATCTTGCTGATTCTTCAGCACTTGAGCAATAGCCTCCATCATAATATTCTCAGCTAAACGCGGTCTAACCATCTTCATAAGAGATAAAAACAAATTAAGTTACTCCTATCAATTAGCATAAACAAATAGACTACCAATTAAAGTCCTTAACTTCTACCCCACTCTCATTTATTATTTCAAGGTCAAGTAGTTTAAGTTAGGGTTCACGTGTGTGCGTCGGGAGCGATCAAAGCTCTGATACCAACTGTGACAACCCTCGCGAATGGGGAAAGATAAAACATACAAGCATGTGAAAAGATATGCGGAAATACGGTATTTTAAAAACTTTTATACATGCATTGTAAATAAAACGAGAGGTGTCAAATATTACAAACTAAAAACGGAATGTACAATAAAGAGACGGGGTCTCTTCAAATGTTAGCAAAGAACAAGTGTTTAATAAAAACTAGCTACTATCGTCTAGAGGTGAACTTCCAGGGACAACGCCCGCTAGCTCACACCCGAACCCCAAAAAGTCACATCCAAAAATCATCCAAGCAGGAAACCTGGTCATCCATGAAAAACATGAATGCCACAGTCAGTGGGGAGTAACTCCGGGTTCTCCCAGCCATATCACATCAAACGAACATATAAGGAAAAACGAAAGTAAAATCATGCATATATATATATATCCATGTGAGGTACAATAAGAAAAGATAGGCAATACGAGATAAAATTATAAGATCACATGGAAATCAAATCCGAAGCCATCATGTTATTCAAAGACTCGGGAAAGACACTCTTAGGCAATCGAATACGCTCACTAGGGCTTACATCTCACCGTTAGCGGTATAAGATTGATAAGATTGAGACTCGACAAACAACCATGCCAAGTCATGCAATGATCATGAATAATAAATCATGGAATCACGCATTCAAGTATAACCACATAAAGACGACCTTTCTCACGGTAAATGAAACGCACTAGCATCGTGTACATGGCAAGTATGATTAACAGGCATCCACGGGATAAGCATTTCCCTGTAACGCATACACGATCACATTTCGTATATGTTCACTAATTTCCTCCGGTAGGACGACGATAATAATACGGTCCTAGTCTAAATCTGGCCAGAATCCCGGAATCGCATTTTCCAGTTCGACATGCGATAAACGTTTCGCATCCAAGACTCGGTCAATCATATGACGCCGAGTACCCCAAATTCGGTAGCTAAAATTCACGAAAGAGGCGGAAAAGAGCTCAAGCCACATAACAAGCGGTACGCTACATGCAAATAACACCACCTCGCAAGTACACAACATTTGACGGCCGGGTCGAACAACGCATAGCGTTCAACTCCCAACAACGTCGTCATATGCCCACTAACACATGCATTTAAGCAGTAGGATACCTCTCCGTTCCGACATTCCATCCTTACGAACGGGAAGGTAGCCAAGGGAATGAGAGTACAAAGCACAAGACAAAATAGTGCTCAAACCGTAACATTTGTAAAAACCGACTCAAAGTGGAAACATATCGAAAACCGTCACAAACATGTGATACAAGCGAAAGAGATATCATATATCCAAAACATGAATCAATACATGATACATAAGCATTAGACCAAGTTTAAGAAGCATAATAAATAAGAAACATAGGTACCTCTCCAAAACAACCAGTTTGGAAACTAACTAAAACAAAGGTTCACTTCAAACGATCACATCTATAGTTCTAGACATGGTATTAAAGAAATTCCAAGTTGAGGTGATAGCTTATCCTCTTACGGTTCCAACAAATGGTCACAAGCCTAAAACAAGCAAGTAACGAAGAAGATATGATCATTTTACGAAAAAGGGTCAATGCAGTGAAACTGCACAAGTCACGACCGTGACTTGTACTTCACGACCGTGAAATGAGGTTTCACGACCGTGAAATGAGTTTCACGACCGTGAAACACTCCGCTACACAAAGGTAAAACATCAGCCACTCTTTCACGACCGTGACTTGCATCTCACGACCGTGAAATGAGGTTTCACGACCGTGAAATGAGTTTCACGACCGTGAAACACTCTGTTTCCTAATCACCCGAGAGCCTTCAACAACAATCAATCCTATCATTTCCAAATCATTTCAATTCTCATATATACTTCAAATAATCATCAACCATCAATAAAATTCATCAATATTCATCATATAACATCATTCACTAATCATAGCATGGTTTCTACTCTTCCTAATCGTGTTCTAATACGATTTCTAGCATATAAACATGTAAAACACGTAAGTGATACCGAGTAACCCTTCACCGTTACCTTTATGCGTCTTCCCTAATCGTCAAGCTCCTCTTCTATAAGGAAATAGTCTTTGTCGGGATCTTGGAGGTCGCCACCTACAATTAGATCGTAAAAAGATGAATAAAGTTCATCGTGAGAAAGACGGAAAGTTTGAAAAGCGAGAAAGACGATGATTTTAACATCTACGCGGATAGAGGAAGGTACGGGAGTAAGAATAAGATAAACTTACGTAAATTCTATCGAGCAACGAAGAAGTTATGCGAATTATGAAATCGAAATCAAAGAGGGAAATTGATTTCTTAAGGAAGAAGAAAACTAGGATTGATTTTGTGTTTAATGAGATTTTAGGTTAAGGAAGGGAGTTGTGTGAGATGTGTAGAGAAAAAGTCAAAGGCGATTACCAAAGTCAAGAAAAGTCAAACTAGACTGAAGACGACATTTCCATGAAATCTCGCAGAAATTCCAAATACGAACTCGGAAATTCAAAATTCGACTCGGAACTTAAAAAGATAATTTAAAACTTAAAATTGCTGAAAAGTATCCGTAAAATATTTCTACTAGAAAAATAGGGTACATTTCCGGGTGTTACACCTAGACTTGTTGCTGGACTTAGGTTCCTTAGCCAGGAAGATGGCACCACTATTATCACAATAGATGGTGATCGGGTCATCCGAACTAGGAACTACGGTTAGTCCCTGTAAGAACTGACGCATCCATATAGCTTCCTTCGCAGCCTCTGAAGCAGCATAGTACTCGGACTCAGTCGTAGAATCTGCTATAACATTTTGTTTGGAGCTTTTCCCGCTGACCGCAGCGCCATTAAGAGTAAACACGACCCAGACTGAGATTTTCGGTCCTCTCGATCCTTTGTGTATCTAAGCATCTGCGTAACCGATTGCGCATAGCTCAGTGTCACCTCCATAAGTCAATACCCAATCCTTAGTCCTCCTTAGGTACTTAAGGATATTCTTAACAGCTATCCAGTGTGTTTCACCTGGATTGCCTTGGTAACGACTTGTCATACTCAATGCATATGCCACGTCTGGACGTGTGCATATCATGGCATACATGATCGATCCTATAGCTGATTCATAAGGAATCCGACTCATGCGCTCGACCTCTTCCGATGTCTTTGGTGTCTGAGCTTTACTCAAATGCATCCCAGAGACCATTGGAAGGTTCCCCTTCTTGGAGTTGGTCATGCTGAACCTCTCAAGAATCTTATCTATATAAGACTCCTGACTGAGGGATAACATCCGTCGTGATCTATCTCTGTAGATACGGATCCCCAAAATTCTTTGTGCTTCCCCCAGATCTTTCATCTGGAAATGGTTCTTTAACCAAACTTTTACCGAAGTTAAGAGAGGTATGTCATTCCCAATCAAGAGTATGTCATCAACATACAATATTAGGAAGACAATCTTGCTCCCCGCTTGCGCCCACTCGCCGTGATATAAAGCATGGTTTCCTTCCCCTCGCCGATCGATTACATGCCCATTCTCTTTTATCACCTGGTCGAAACGATGATTCCAACTCCGAGAAGCTTGCTTAAGTCCATAAATGGAACGCTTAAGCTTGCATACCTTCTTAGGATTTTTAGGATCAATGAAACCTTCGGGTTGTACCATGTACAACTCCACCTTCAAATAACCGTTTAAGAAGGCGGTTTTTACATCCATTTGCCAAATTTCATAGTCATGAAAGGCGGCAATCGCTAAGATTATCCGAATGGAACGCAGCATAACTACGGGTGCAAAAATTTCATCATAGTGCAATCCTTGCACTTGAGTGAAACCCTTTGCCAGTAGTCGTGCCTTGTATGTATCTGGTTGTCCATCTACAAAATGCTTTATTTTATAACTCCATTTGCACTGAAGAGGCCGAACCTTATCAGGTAAGTCAACAAGATCCCATACGTTATTCTCATACATAGAGTCCATCTCGGATTGCATGGCTTCAAGCCATAGCTTAGAGTCGGAACAGGTCATGGCACCTTTATAGGTAGCGGGTTCGTTACTCTCTAGGAGTAAAACTTCATCTCTCTCATTCTCCTCGACCATACCAATGTATCTGTCTGGAGGAATAGAGTGTCTACCCGACCTCCTAGGTTCCAAAGGAATATTAACCGCAGCCGATGATGAAGGAACAGTTTCCTCCATTGGTTGCTCTGTTGTGGTTGCTCTGGGAATCTCCGACACATCGAAGGTTCCATTTACTTTGTCCTTTTCTCGAGAAATTCTTTCTCTAAGAACGTTGCACTAGCCGCAACAAAAACTCGATGTTTGGTAGGCGAGTAAAAGTAATGACCAAACATCCCTTTTTGATAACCAATAAAGTATGTCTTGACCGATCGTGGGCCGAGCTTATCGTCAGGTCTCCACTTGACATAAGCCTCGCAGCCCCAAACCCGAATAAAGGACAATTTAGGGACCGTTCCCTTCCATAATTCATATGGAGTCTTGTCTACAGCTTTAGACGGACTTCGGTTAAGTATTAGAGCAGCTGACAAAAGAGCATATCCCCATAATGAGTCAGGCACAACCGTGTGACTCATCATGGATCGAACCATATCAAGCAATGTTCGATTTCTCCGTCCGGACACACCATTCAATTGTGGTGTTCCAGGTGGAGTTAACTGTAGTACTACACCACAGTCTTTAAGAGGTGTTTTTATAAAACTCATTCGAAGAATATTCGCCCCCGACGATCTGAACGTAGTGCTAATCTTGCTATCCACCAGCTGTTTTTCAACCTTAATCTGGCCCTTCCTTGAACTTGTCAAAGCACTCACTTTTATGCTTCATTAAGTAGACATATCCATATCTACTCAAATCGTCCGTGAAAGTGATAAAATATCTATAGCCATCTCTAGCGTTGATTGACATAGGTCCACACACATCAGTATGTATGAGTCCTAATAGGTCAGCAGCGCGCATTCCAACACCTTTGAAGGAACTTCGAGTCATTTTGCCTATGAGACATGATTCACACGTGCCAAAAGATTCATAGTCAAATGGGGAGATAGTCCCATTATCAATGAGCTTTTTCACGCGTTTTTCATTTATGTGTCCCATACGGCAATGCCATAGATAGGTTGGATCTTTGTCACCAACCTTTGCTTTCTTATTACTCACATGCATTATATCTGTGGTTTGATCTAAAACATATATTCCATTCATGGAAACAGCTTTACCATAAATCATATCGTTTAAAGAGAAAATCCAGCTATTATCCTTTATTAAAAACGAAAAACCGTCCTTATCAAGTACGGAAACAGAAATAATGTTTTTCGACAAACTGGGTACATAGTAACAATTATTCAGCAATAACTCAAAACCACTAGGGAGTTGGATTACATATGTTCCCACTGAAACGACAGCAACTCTAGCTCCATTCCCCACCCGCAGGTCCACATCACCCTTTAGGAGAGTTGTGATGCTTCTTAGGCCCTGCAAATGATTACACAGATGAGAACCACAACCAGTATCTAGTACCCAAGTTCCGAAACTTGCATGGTTAATCTCAATCATATGAATAAAAGATGACGTACCAACAGGAGTGACGCGGCCTGATTTTACGTCTTCAGCATACACGGTGATGTTCCGCCTCCAATGCCCAGACTTGTGGCATTGGTGGCACTCCACGTTATCTTTGCTCTTTGTCTTGCCTTGTGAGCTACCGCTAGTCTCACCAGGCCCACTCTTGACCTATCCTGGCTTTTTGAACTTTGGCTTCCCTACAGCTAGGTCAGCTTGAGCCTTGCCCTTACCCCTACCCTTGTTGTTAATCATGAGAACGTCCTGTTTCACGCTCCTACTCAATTTCAGATCACTCTCGGTCTGTACGAGAAGTGAGTGGAGCTGATGAAGACTTTTCTTCATATCATTCATATAGTAATTTGCCCTGAAAAGGGCAAAACCATCATGAAGTGAATGAAGCAGTCGATCAATAATGATCGTCTCATCGATTTTACAACCAAGAGCCTCCAGCTTCTTGACATTCTCGATCATAGCAAGAATGTGTGGGCTAACCGCTTGGCCCTTCTGGAGTTTCGCTTCAAAGAAGCGACATGTGTACTCATAGCTAACGATCCTCGGAGCTTTCGAGAACTCGTTAGAGAGAGTGGTGAAAATCTTGTTTGCACCCTGGGCTATGAATCGCCTCTGCAAATTGGATTCCATTGCAAAGATGAGTACGTTCTTTAACGCCCCCGCCTCCATAACGAAATCACTATAAGCAAGTGATTCATTTGCTCCTGCATTGGGGCCTGGGTTAGTTGGTAGTGGCTCAGTCAAGTACTTGAGCTTACCGTCAGCAATGGCAGCATTCCGTAATGCCGCCTCCCAGTCCGCAAAGTTTGACCCATCATTCTTCAGTCGCGTGGACGGATTCATGTTGTCCATAAAGATCTTTAGCCAGGACTCGCGAGCGAGTGTAGCACTTGGCATTGGGTCGTCTGTACGTCCAGCCATTTGTTATTTTAGCAGTTATATCTTTATATAACGGATTCAAGAAACTGTGAAAAGAAGAAAAATTATGATAAGTTTCATCGTTTTAAGATTAAGTCTTAATGCAAAAACTATTTAATGGGATGACTCATGCATTTATACAATTGACCTCCCTCAAGCATTATATAAATGATCCCAAGACTCAATTTCTGTAAATTGATAAGCCAACCTCTTGGCTAATTCTACCTTTAGAATTCTCGGTCGATAAATTTCTGTAAATTCTATCTTTTAGTCCACTATAATCCCGAGATATTACTCGGACTACAATGTTGAGGTAAAATAGGTCAACACTCACTACTTACCCAACGTAGAAGGGGTCATATTATGACTTCCGACTAAGAAGGGGTTCATAGTAGTTTTTCCTATAAAGACTAATCTCAATTTTCATTTTAGAGATCCCATCATCTTAAATTTAATTCATTTTAAGTGAACAAATTTCTAGCATATCGTGAATGATTTAGACTAAGGTGATGGCCCTATGAACGAGTGACATATGTATGTCTATGATGAAAATTCAAACTATATGAAACATTTTTCATGCATTTAGGTGGTTTGGTTTAAGCGGAATATGATGCAATTATTTAACATGTGAATGAAAAGCAAAAGAACGAAAAATACGTAAACTATTACAACGGTCCTAGTGTGGCCTATCTACCAAAAAGAACAGTAAATACAAGTTTGGAATCCATCCTTATGGACCCGAGAAGCTTGACTTTGTCTCATCTTGGTCCATGTAGCGAGAGTGAGCATCCGATCTCCGTCTCTAGTGTGACAACCCTCGCGAATGCGGAAATATAAAACAAACAAGCATGTGAATTATATAGCGGAAATATGAAGTTTTAAAAAACTTTTATACATGCAAGATTTAAAATACGAGGAATGTCAAAATTATTACAAACTAAGTGCGGAAAATAACAAAGAGACGGAGTCTCTCAAAATGTTAACAAAGAACAAGTGTTTAGCAAATAAGCTAAAATCGTCTAGAGGTTAATCTTCCAGGGACAACGCCCGCTAGCGCACACCCGAACCCCAAAATATCATATCCAAAAAGTCAATCCATGCAAGCAACCTGTTCATTCATGAAAAACATGAACGCCACAGTCAGTGGGGAGTAACTCCGGGTTCTCCCAGCCATATCACCTTTAACGTACATATAAGAAAATACAAAAGTAAAGCATGCATATATATATACATGTGAGTTGCAATAAGAATAGAAAGGCAGTTCTATAGATAATGATAAGATCATGTGGAAATCAAATCCGTAACCATCATGTTATTCAAAGACTCGGGGAAAACCCTCTTAGGCAACCGAATACGCTCACTAGAGCTTGCATCTCACCGTTAGCGGTATAAGTTTGATAAGATTGAGACTCGACAGACAACCCAAGTCAAGTCATGCAATGATCACAACAAATCCAACATATTATCATCCATTCACGAACCAAGACATTGACGGTGCCCAATCATGCAATGACCATGAATAATATCATGAAATCACGCATTCAAGAACGACGTTGCCCAATCATGCAATGACCATGAATAATATCATGAAATCACGCATTCAAAGACGACGACACGACAACGACCACTCTCACGGTAAATAAAACGCACTAGCATCGTGTACATGGCAAGTATGATTATGGGCATCCACGAGAGTAAAACCTTCCCTGAACGCATACACGATTCAATCCATTTCGTATATGTAGACACATTTCCTCCTGGTAGGAACGATAATTAAACGGCTCCTAATCTAAACCTGGCCAGATTCTCGGAATCACATTTTCCGATTCGATATGCGATCACGTTTCGCACCCAAGACTCGGGCTTAAATAATAATAAATGCCGAGTACCCACATTCTCGGTAGATCAATTCACGAAAGAGGCGGGAAACGAGCTCAAGCCTCATAACATGCGGTACGCTACATGCAAATAACACCACCTCGCAAGTACACAACATTTGACGGCCGGGTCGATCAACGCATAGCGTTCAACTCCCAACAACGTCGTCGTATGCCCACTACACATGCAATTAAGCAGTAGGATACCTCTCCGTTCCGACATTCCAGCATTACGAACGGGAAGGTAGCCAAGGGAATGAGAGTACAAAGCACAAGACAAAATAGTGCTCAAACCGTATCATTTGTAAAAACCGACTCAAAGTGGGAACATACCAAAAACCGTCACAAAACATGAGAATAGGGAATCATATAAGTTTAATATGATAAACATGAGTCAATACATGATACATAAGCATTAGAACAAGTTTATGAAGCATAATGAATAAAAAACATAGATACCTCTCCAAAACAACAAGTTTGGAAACTAACTAAAACAAGGGTTCACTTCAAACTGTCATAACTAGAGTTCTGAGTATGGGAATGCAGAATTCCAAGTGAGGCTGATAGCTTCCTCTTACGGTTCAACGAATGGTCACAAGCACACAACACGCAAGTAACGAAGAAGATCATGTCATTCTACCAAAAAGGGTCCGTGCAGGAAAATGCGCAGTCACGACCTGACTTGTATTCACGACCGTGTGAAGATGAGTTTCACGACCGTGAAATGACATCTCACGACCGTGAAACACTCTGTTACCAATTCACCCGAGAGCCTTCAACAAAATTCAATCCTATCATTTCCAATTCTCATAATTCCTCTCTAATAACTATCAACAATCAATATTCATCATCAACAATCATCAAACAACAACAATCATTATCCATAACATAATTCCTAACTTACTTATCGTATTATAAATACGAATCCTAGCATATAAAGCATGTAAAACACGTAAATGATACCGAGTAACCCTTCACCGTTACCTTTTCGCGTCTTTAAACGGTTACTAAGCTTTCCTAATCTCCACCTACATAATATTAGATAATAAAAGATGAATATCATTGACCTTGAGAAAGACGGATAATTTAAAAAGCGAGAAAGACGGTAATTTTATTACCAATACGGATAGAGGAAGATAAGAGGGGAAGATTAAGACGAACTTACGAGAATTTGAGCGAGTAACGAAGGAGTAGCGATGATTCTAAGTTTGAGCAAGTATGGAGGCTAGGGTTTTTGGGTGTTTACTAGAGAGGAAGAAGAAGATGAATGAGGGTGAGTTAGGGTTAAGGGGGAGTATATATAGGAAAAAGTCAACGAAAGTCAAAGACGGCTCCAAAGTCAAGAAAGTCAAAGACGACTTAAAATTCAAGAAAAGTCAAAGACGACTTAAAAATTCAAGAAAAGTCAAAGACGACTTAAAAATTCAAGAAAAGTCAAACTCGACTCAAAAGTCAAGAAAAGTCAAACTCGACTCAAAAGTCAAGAAAAGTCAAACTCGACTCAAAAGTCAAGAAAAGTCAAACTCGCCTTAAAACGGGATTTTCATGGAATCTCACAGAAATTCCAAATACGAACTCGGAAATTCTAAATTCGACTCGAAACATAAAAAGCTAATTTAAAACTTAAATTCGATGAAAAGATTTCGTAAAATATTTCTACTAGAAAAATAGGGTACATTTCCGGGTGTTACAATCACCCCACCTTTTAAAAAGTTTCGTCCTCGAAACTTGAGAGTAGAAAACAAAAGTATCAAGGACAAGAATCGGTTTTCAAAATCAACACGAAAGCTTTTACAAAGGAAACATTTATGAAATGATGTTCTTCTCGAAACGGTTTAAGGGAATTTTTCATAAGTGCGAAACTCTATTTACGGATCACAAGAATGCTCGTCGCGAACGAGAACTCTAATTATCCAAAATCAAATCAATGTCGAATTAGTGAAATCGGATTTCAAAACAACGTTAGTAAGTGCAGGACTAGTTATCAGACGTCTCCAATAACAAGTGCAAACATCCAACCAAACGCAAAAATCCAAATATAATAGCAAAAGAAATCAACTTTCAACAAAAAGAGGGTACACAAACCATCTTTAGACTTCTTCGAAACATTAAATTAGAAATATAATATGAAAATTTGAAGGTTTTCTCAAAGATAAAATCAAATAACAAGACATTACACATACATAGAGCGACTCGAACATCACAAACACAAATTAGTGAATGAAAATGTATACAAAACACGCAAAAACAAAACAAATCGCACTCCTAGGGATAGGAAGACGACAATAAAATCGGCAGGAAGATCTACAAGAATTCGACATCACAACTCTAATAATAAACCAATTCCTCGAGAGAATGCAATTTACCCAATTTGCAATTCATCATTTTCAATCATTAGATTTCTACTGAAATATTCCATAATCACGAGACCTCAAGTCATCAACATAACCATTCAAACCAAATTAGCATCGTCTAGGGTCCATAGATTGAAATCTGCAGGGGAGGTCCTTTAACGTACTATAAAATCCTTAGATTCATCAAACTCTATCTGAGACCACTAACCAAAGAAAACTCATCTTAAGTCTCACGACAACGGAAAATCCACAATCCATTATCGGTTATAAGAATTCTTTAATATGCCATAACATCCTTAATTCGATCATTACTACGCTCGAAGCCTCAAACATAAATAGCCACATTAGCAAACTACGAAGGTTACTAATCCTCAAGATGAATGGGTTCACCATTCTATCTCTATATTCCGTAACAATTGAGCACTCACTATCCAAAGCTTGGAACGAACATTTCTCAATCTCAAACTATGATTCCTTAAGAATAAAAGAGAATTACTAATTACAAACCCAAATGATCAATCACTTGGCAATCAAACAACCATTCAAATCATCTAATTCATCTAAAACTCAAAATGAAACGATTTTCATTTATGACAATATTCCTCAAACTTTGGGTACCAACTCAATTACTCTAAAGCAAAGTCTCTTTTACAATCCACCAATTAGAGACATCAAATTCTCAAATGATATCCCAAGCAACCGCTATACTACTCAACATCAACAAACTATTATCATGATCAACTCAATTCTCAAAATAACACTACAATACCAATGTCCAAATCTAGAACTACTAAGAGAGGATACATTATCACTATTAGGATTCATCCTAGAGCTTAAGTCATATTTCCCATGATCAAATACAACCTGAACTTTGCTCAATCCAAAGATACATCTTCTAACTAAAGAATTCCAAAATACATTACTCTTACTCTCTGAGCCTTACAAACGGAATATCCAATCCACTAAGGAAAAGATGAAGCGGCAACGAGATAGGAAACGATAAGAAATCTCAAGGAGAACACGAGAATAAAATCAGGCACGAGATTAAAAGAGAGGAACGCTGAAAATAACGAGGGCAAGAAAGAGACAAAGCAGATAGTAGAGTTATGGAGATATCTGAGTAAGAAAGAAAGTACGAGCTTGTAATTTCTTAAAGATCAATCTTGACAAAAACATTCAAGAATGGAAATGGAAAGAAATGATGGCACGAGTAAGGGTTTAAGATTTAATCCACAAGGTTTCTCCTTTCAAACTTAATGCGATAATAAAACCACTTAATTATTCCTTTACAAAGGCCTCTTACAAGGGACCATCATACCACGAGCAATCATCAAAGTAAGGTACACCTAGACTTGATAAATCGATTACAACCCAATTCATCCACCCTTTCATATAACACGGATTCCCAATTACGGAATTGCAACTCAAGCATAGTAACATTCTCTCAACTCCATAATTTGACACATTACCAAAGGTTTCAAAAACCGAAGAACCAACAAGGGATTCTCCATACTAATCTCTTTTCAACTCCTATGGCCATAAGGTAGAACACCGAACAAAACGTCATTATCAATATCATATAGCCCACGAGTTCATTATTAACAAAGTACGACCTCAAGTCAAACATCATCATTAACGTCCCAAGGTGTTTCCATCATAACTCACATCATAATCCTCAAGTAATATGGTTCAACTTACCAAAACCTTACTAGTTCAAACGAGTCTCCGATACCACAAGATAAGATCATATCTTTAAATCGAGGAACTACAGCCAAAAGCTTTTCCACCAAGCCTATACTCACAAACACACAAAAGGAAACCACAAGACGTCACTAAATCTCAAAAGCAATTCGCACCTTAAGATATCATTCAAAACTTCTTATTTACACCAATTAGACATATCATAAGCATGGTCTTCAAAACAATACTAAACTTCTAAGTCCAGAAGACTAAATTACTAATGAGTTAAGAAGTCATAGCCAACTCATTCAACTTACACCATCGAATATCATGAACTATTTACATACAAGTCATGACAAGCATTTATACACTAAAATCATCAAACATATTTTACCATACTTTCCTCAAGGATACCAACTCTCACCACCATAGGGTGAAATTAGATCTATACCATTTTTCTCAAATCACAAATTCATTCTAACAAACACTAATAGTCCACAAAGTCTAAAATTCTTCCAACCAAGTACAATATACCACAAACAATTGGGTATGGCATCCACAAAATGTTACAAGAGGAAGGTAAGGATACCAATGGTAAAATGGAGGAAACTATCAAGAGAAATTTCCAAGAGGCAAACAAAAATGGAAGAGAAAGAAGCACCTAAATAGAAGGAAGAGAGCATAATACAATAAGGATGAGAGAATTCATAGATGAAGAAGAAATACACTTCAATTAGGCTTGTCAATCTTCAAATCTTAGATAGAGGATACTTCTTCTAGGTAACACAATGATCCACCTTAAGACGGTAGATACAAACAAAGATAACATCACTCAACACAATCAACAAACAAGTTAGAACCTAACAAACATCAAGCACACCAAAGACTACCACCTTAGGTCCTTAAGTCTACCCATCTCTCATTTGTTATTTCAAGGTCAAGTAGTTTAAGTTTAGGGTTCACGTGTGTGCGTCGAGAGCGATAAAGCTCTGATACCAACTGTGACAACCCTCGCGAATGCGGAAATATAAAACAAACAATCATGTGAATTATATAGCGGAAATATGAAGTTTTAAAAAACTTTTATACATGCAAGATTTAAGATACGAGGAATGTCAAAATTATTACAAACTAAGTGCGGAAAATAACAAAGAGACGGAGTCTCTCAAAATGTTAACAAAGAACAAGTGTTTAGCAAACAATCTAAAATCGTCTAGAGGTGAAACTTCCAGGGACAACGCCCGCTAGCTCACACCCGAACCCCAAAATATCATAGCCAAACAGTCATCCATTGCAAGCAACCTGTTCATTCATGAAAAACATGAACGCCACAGTCAGTGGGGAGTAACTCCGGGTTCTCCCAGCCATATCACCTTTACTACATCTAAGGAAATACAAATAAAGCATGCATATATATATACTGTGAGTTGCAATAGAATAGAAATCAGTTCTATAGATATGATAAGATCTGTGGAAACTCAAATGTCCGTAACCATATGTTACCATCATGTTATTCAAAGACTCGGGGAAAACCCTCTTAGGCAACCGAATACGCTCACTAGGGCTTGCATCTCACCGTTAGCGGTATAAGTTTGATAAGATTGAGACTCGACAGACAAACCAAGGCAAGTCATGCAATGATCACAACAAATCCAACATATTATCATCCATTCACGAACCAAGACATTGACGGTGTCCAATCATGCAATGACCATGAATAATATCATGAAATCACGCATTCAAGAACGACGATGCCCAATCATGCAATGACCATGAATAATATCATGAAATCACGCATTCAAAGACGACGACACGACAACGACCACTCTCACGGTAAATGAAACGCACTAGCATCGTGTACATGGCAAGTATGATTATGGCCATCCACGGGAGTAAAACCTTCCCTGAACGCATACACGATTCAATCCATTTCGTATATGTAGACACATTTCCTCCTGGTAGGAACGATAATTAAACGGCTCCTAATCTAAACCTGGCCAGACTCTCGGAATCACATTTCCGATTCGATATGCGGTGATCACGCGTTTAGACACCCAAAGGACTCGGCTTTTATAATAATAATAAATACGAGTACCCACATTTCGGTAGATCAATTCACGAAAGAGGCGGAAAACGAGCTCAAGCCTCATAACATGCGGTACGCTACATGCAAATAACACCACCTCGCAAGTACACAACATTGACGGCCGGGTCGATCAACGCATAGCGTTCAACTCCCAACAACGTCGTCGTATGCCCACTAACACATGCATTTAAGCAGTAGGATACCTCTCCGTTCCGACATTCCAGCCTTACGAACGGGAAGGTAGCCAAGGGAATGAGAGTACAAAGCACAGACAAAATAGTGCTCAAACCGTAACATTTGTAAAAACCGACTCAAAGTGGGAATATACCATAAACCGTCAAAAAACATGAGAATAGGGATTCATATAAGTTTAAATATGATAACCATGAGTCAATACATGGTACATAAGCATTAGAACAAGTTTATGAAGCATAATGAATAAAAACATAGACCACCTCTCCAAAACAACGTTGTTTGGAAACCAACGAAAACAAGTGTCCACTTCAAACGGTCATACTTAGAGTTCTAGATATGGGAATGCAGAAATTCCAAGTCGAGGTGATAGCTTATCCTCTTACGGTTCCAACGAGTGGTCACAAGCCCAAAACAAGCAAGTAACAAAGGAGATATGATCATTCTACCAAACAGGGTCAGTGCAGTGAAACTGCACAAGTCACGACCGTGACTTGTATTTCACGACCGTGAGATGAGGTTTCACGACCGTGACATGCCATCTCACGACCGTGAGATGTGTGACCAAGTCACCCGAGAACCTTCAACATAAATTCAATCCTTTTATTTCCAATTCTCATAATTCCTCTCTAATAACTATCAACAATCAAAATTCATCATCAACAATCATCAAACAACAACAATCATTATCTATAACATAATTCCTAACTTACTTATCGTATTCTAAATACGAGTCCTAGCATATAAAGCATGTAAAAAACGTAAATGATACCGAGTAACCCTTCACCGTTACCTTTACGCGTCTTTAAACGGTTACTAAGCTTTCCTAATCTCCACCTACATAATATTAGATAATAAAAGATGAATATCATTCACCTTAAGAAAGACGGATAATTTAAAAAGCGAGAAAGACGGTAATTTTATTACCAATACGGATAGAGGAAGATAAGAGGGGAAGATTAAGACGAACTTACGAGAATTTGAGCGAGTAACGAAGGAGTAGCGATGATTCTAAGTTTGAGCAAGTATGGAGGCTAGGGTTTTTGGGTGTTTACTAGAGAGGAAGAAGAAGATGAATGAGGGTGAGTCAGGGTTAAGGGGGGGTATATATAGGAAAAAGTCAACGAAAGTCAAAGACGGTTCCAAAGTCAAGAAAATTCAAACTCGACTTAAAATTCAAGAAAAGTCAAAGACGACTTAAAATTCAAGAAAAGTCAAACTCGACTCGAAAGTCAAGAAAAGTCAAACTCGACTCAAAAGTCAAGAAAAGTCAAACTCGCCTTAAGACGGGATTTTCATGGAATCTCACAGAAATTCCAAATACGAACTCAGAAATTCTAAATTCGACTCGAAACATAAAAAGCTAATTTAAAACTTAAATTCGCTGAAAAGATTTCGTAAAATATTTCTACTAGAAAAATAGGGTACATTTCCGGGTGTTACATCTAGTCTTCTTAAAATTACATTTAAAAATTACAAAATAAACCTATTTACATTCTAATTCCAAAACATAATTAAAAGAAAAATAAAAGGAGATTCGAGATCTCAAAATTACATCCAAACCATGATTTCATCATTACGAAAACATGATTAACTAAAGCCACACTAGGTATTACATTTTTCAACCAATTGCAAAAAAACGTAAATCAAACCATTCATTCATTCATTCATTTGACAAAAATAAAATGCATCAACTATATAAATTAATACTACAATACATAATTCATTAATTATGTTGATTAATTATCCAAACCACCATTAAAACCGATCAAAATTATGTGACAATTCCTTAATTGCCCACAATAATTTTAATCTCCCATAATCCATTTTTATTTTAAACCTTTTTAAAATAATCGGGTATCATTATTGTGAACTTTTTCACAATAACAAACAAACAAACATTATCTTTATAATGTCAAAAAAAACAAACAATTTTTTTTCTTCTTACTGATCACTGTTCACGTAAACAGTACCAGCAAAAAAAAATTTTTTTTTTTTTTTTTATTTTCCACGGTTTAATCTCAAAAAAAAACCGAAAAGAACAAAAAGAAAAAAAATATAAAAATACCGGCTGTTACGGAAAAAACAAATTTTTTTTTTTTTTTTTTTATAATACAGCAGCAGCACGGACAGAAACATAAAAAAAAATTCGGTGTTGCCAATATTGCTAGATCGGTACAAAATTCAATGTTTAATCGTTATTAAATATTGATTCAAACTAGATTATTCAATTTAATCTTTTAGAATGAACATCTAAATCATGATTAAATCGATTATCCTTATATTCATTTAATCACAATCGCTTTGAACATCATTAAAATTGAATCATTATTCAAAAATTATCAATTTAAAACAATGAGACCGAAAACAATGGCAACAACAAAAACAAAACAATTCCATCTTATTTTAATTTAATCCTTATCAAATTAAAACAAGTACAAATTTATTATATTGAATTTTAACCTTTTAAAATAACAATATTAATAAATCAACAATGGAAAAACAAAACCCTAAAAAATAAATTGAATCAATCGGCCAAAAAAACAATATGGCGAAACCCTAAATTTTTTTTTCGGTTTTATCATTTTTTTTTCTCAAATTCATATTTCATAAAAATGAAAAACATATAATATAATTTTGTAGCCAAATGCTCTGATACCACTTGTGGGAAATAACTGTTTACATCCCCTTAAAATTTAGGATTATAACAAAATTATATAATATGAATTGCGAGTCATAAATATGAAAACAATGTAAATATAGAGAAAACGAATTAAACCTTTGGTCCTTAGCAAAATCGGCCTAAGAACAGATATCAAAGTAGATATCCTCCTAATTGTCTCACCCAAGATAGATCGAGATATGCCCTTCTCCTTTGCTAGAAAGATGATTAAAAGTTACTGTTAACTTTTTAGGTTTTTGTGTTTAGTGTGTGATGGAGGCACCAGTGAGAGAATAGAATTAGGTTAGAATTATTTTTCTCCTATACCTCCTTGATCTCACGGCAACACTAGGGTTTTAATGAGGAGTTTTGTCTCCTCAAAACCACTACCCATGGACCGAAAAAACCCAAGTGCATATGGACTCTTTTTGGGTTATATTAGCTTCCATTTAATATAATGTTATACATATTATAATTGTCTAATATGTTGTCATACATTAATAAGGTCCATTACAACATTTTGCAGTGGATATATTAACATAACAATTATTATGACAATCGTATAATATATACTTCAATTATAAATATCGGTATATTTATAATCCTGCTAATTAAATATAACGGTTTATGTTTAATTACGAATTAACATTTTACTTCGTTTAAGCTCACATTATATACTACAACTAAATATAACATTTTATATTTAATTACGAATTACAGTTAATTCGTCTTAGCTAACATTATTTAATCGTTATTAAATAATTATATCATCATCACATTGACTAACCTTTTAGTCAAAAACACCGACTAACTTTTTAGTCATTTAATAAGGCATCAATATGATTATTTTCTCAAATAATCACATCTCTCAATCACATCCTTTAGGTGTGACTTTTAGGGACCAGTTGATCACCGCCATCTGTATGACGATAACGTCAAACTTATCTAGCAAGCCAACCGTTATCGATAAACGTTTATCAACTGATTACAATACAAAGTATACCCTGTGAACCTACAGAGATTTATTTATGTTATTGCACTAACTGTGGAGGACACTGGCTCCAACACACAGTAGGTAGAAAGTTGCATTTGGACTTAATTAAGCTTGATCTTGACTTCGGCAAGCTACTCATATTGTAAGGTAGAGCCTCCAATGGTCGGTACATCTGAACCTGATCCCAGTTTAGGAGTGAGTAGTTTCTTCTTATAGTCTGTGTCACATCAAAACGCATAAGTATGGTTTTTATTCCATTTTCTATAAGTATTACAGTCATGACCTACATTCTGAAGCCATTTGATCTTGTTCACATTTCGCAAAAACACCCTTCTTTCTAGCTACATTACATTATTGCCTACCCTTTTTGAGCTAGTAACTGACTATATGTGTAGGGGTGTTTTGTGCTCTTGCGAAGTTCTGATAATGTCACCATTTAGTGTGAACTTGCTGTCTCGGGATTGCTGATTCCCGTATTTTTCAGTGAAAGGAAGTTTGAAAAGAAAAAGAAAAAAAAAGAGCTTTGAAAAATGAAAAATGAAACAGAAAAAACTCAAAAGAAAAATAAGAGAAAAACGCTTCCATGAATGAAAAGGAAAAGAAAAATTTCAGGAAGTCGTAACTTGATTTGTCATGTTCAATAAGCCAATATGCTGCTTTTGGCTTTGACTATTGTTTATGGGAATCGGTATGAATTGGATTGAATATCCACTACACATTTGGTTATTACTAGCTTGACTTAAGCTCCACATGACCAAAATCGTTTGTCCACTTTCTTACCCAAATTTCCCAAGCCTCTTCTTTATTTCTCTTGGCTTCTTACATTACATTTTGATCATGATTAGTCTTACTTAGTGAATTTGGATTGTCAACCATACTAGACTGCGGGCACATTCTTATAAGTCGTAGATAGGAGAGTGTCACTTCAAATTTGAACCAATATTTCCTATTTCACAAAAATTTGAGTGAAGAGTGTATCGAAAGAGTCCATAGTCAATAAGATCATGCAAAAGCTGAAAAAGTCCAAAGAATATTTTTTATGCTGCGCCGTTATGTAAATCTCAACCATGATTCGCACTTTTCTTTGCCCTTGTTGTTTCAGGGTTTATGATTCTTCTACTTGTTAAGAGCTTATTTTTGGGATTTCTATGATAGATTGATCATTGTTTGCTACCCTTGTCCTGGTTATGATTGTTATGTTTGCTTGAGGACAAGCAAGGGTTTAGCTTGGGGGAGTTTGATAAGCGATATTTTGTACTAATTTATCCCCCGTTTTAGCTCGATTTCTATATGATTTATGCACTTTATTAAGTGATTAACGAGCTAATATTGCTATTCTAGTTGTTTTGCGTGCTTTGACTCGTTTTATAGGAAATGAAGCGGTTTTGCTATATTTTCTTACTTTATGGAGCAAAGGCACTAGAATACGAGTTTTCAAGGAACCGATGATAGCAATTTCACAATTTGACTACGATTCCGCTACATCCTTCCTCGAGTGGACTCATCTTGGACTTTGACTTTGTTTCTCAAAGGAAAACATCAAGCCAAGTCAAAGGAAGACTAGCCCAAGCCCAATTACGTGTTACATTGACCAAGACCAAGGCATAGGATTCCGTGCCCAAAGACGAAATTGGAAGAGACGGAAAAATCCATCAGGGTTACATACCCGATCGGATTACCACATACCCGATCGGGTATGTTTGCTGATGGACGTCTCTTGGCTCTTCTTCTACCAAGCTTTAATGGAGTGCTTTATGGCTTTGTCTAGGGTTTGAATTTTGACGCGGATGTGCAGCTATGCAGCCCTATAAAAGCCAAGGATTAGCACACAAATAAACATGAATCAAAACACAACACAATTAGCATACACATTATATATTTCTTTCATACAAGTTTTAGTTCATAGTTTCTAGTTTATGCAATCTTAGACTGTTTTTATAGTAATCTCCAAGTACTTTTCTAGTGTTCCTATAAGCATTTGTTATTACATTGGGTTGGATATTTGTTCTTTATTTTCTTTCTTACATAATCTGCATTCCAAACTCGGTAATTTTCTATCCTTGATTTACTTATGCAATTTCCGACATCATGAACTATAATCTCATTAGTCTTGTTTTTATATTGTTGTTGGTAGAAAATCCATGTAAAAGTAATCTAGTTAAAACCAAATTATCGTTTAGTATGTCATCCTTCATTTTGCCTAATCATATAATCATAAAATTCATCATTAGAATCATTACTAATATAATCACCTTAATCATTTTAGCACTTTTATTTCATAGTTTAATTTCCCACATCTTTTTCCTCTTAATTTACTTAATCACATAAATTAGATATAATATTGTAAGATTATCATTGTGTAAATACAACAAATAGAATTGTAATATTGAAATAATTTGCTAGTTAAAATGAATTAAAAGAAGAGTCGATACCAATAAAACCACCTAGTTTGTTTCTTCCTTTGGTCGTGTCAAATTCTATAACTTTGTTAAGTGGCCAAAAACAATTGTTTGTATTAGTCAATTTCCGTCTTAGAAACGAGAGTTGGGATGGGAATTATGACTACCAATAGGGGTTTAATGACCTAACCAGGCTGAGAGAAGTTAGTGTTGGAGTAAATGTCCTCAACAATAGTGCGATCACATAATTAAATCTCAATAATAAGAATACAAAGGGATGATGAATATTATAGTCAACTAGTCAACATAAATCGGTAACGATTGGCTCAATTGAGTTTGACGTTACTGTCGTATGACGGTGGTGATCAGTTGATCCTTTGAGGTCACACCTAAAGGACAATCCCCTAATCATGTACATTAATTAATTGTATAGTGATACAGATTAATTAATCCCTTAAAATGAACCAAGTTTAAATTGTGAGTGAGAAATATATCTCATTGTAATATGATTAAATAAGATTCATTTTGGTAATTTAATTGTTATATTACTAAGAATGCATTATGTTTATGAAACATTTGAGATAAGTGAAATTGGTCGATTATAATTACAAACTGTTGTAGATTATATTAACCAAATATGAGATGACCCATTTTATTTACAAGTAATTAATAAATGTGACTTAAAATGTTAAGTCTAATTTATTTGTTATGAAATTGCATTTAAATTAGTTAAATGTACATTTATAAGCCTAATTACATGTTACATGTCACATGTCACACTTGTAACAAATGACAAAATACAAAAATAAAATGGACACCCATTTTATATGGGTGCACCGGTTTTGGGGTGTTAGTGGGTAGGATTTTAGTTTGTAATTTTGTTCTAATTGAGAATTAGATCAAATCATTACTACATATACCTATACACTCAACCTTTCTTGTTAAGAACATATGAAAGTAACCACACACCCCACCATAGGGCATGTGGCCGGTCATGTGAAGAGTGAAGAGGACAATTTCCTCTTATTTATACCACACTCCATCTCATATTTTCATTCATGCAAAATTCTCTACATCTCTCTACATTCTTACACTAAAAGAAAGCTTGAGAAGCTTCAAATTTCTAGTGTTCATACTTACTAATAATATTACTAAGTGTAGTAATTAGATTATTAGTTATTTTTAGGGAACTACTATATTTTACTAGTGTAGTATTTTATATAGTGATTAGAGGGGTAGTCTTGGGTGCTACTAATAGGAGTGTTCTTATACTAAGAACTTGGAATTCATCCTCATATTCATAGCTCAAGAACAATATTTGAAAGGAGTTCAAATATTGTGCCCATATTACTTCATAATCAATGTAAGAAATTGTTCTTTCCTTATCTTTTGTTATGCATGCATAAGGTCCATATAGTGTAAGAGTAAACTATTAATAATATGATATTAGAAATGTCTAATATCGAGTTTAAGAAACTTACAAGTGGTATCAGAGCCTTGGTTGTTGCATGCATAATCGATTTATAGTTTTTTCGAGTTATGGTAACTTAAAGAAAACTAGTAATTTGTGTTTTATAAGATAAAATCACAAAGTTATTTGCATGTCAATGTATTCTGGTCCTAATATGATTTTAGGTCATTTTGATGATTTATGGAAATTTATAGTGCTCAAATATGATTTTTAGTATTTTTATTACATTTTAATGAGTAAAATGATGTTTAAAATGCTAAAAATAGTTAGGGTTGTCTTATGACCTTGAAATTTTACACAATGTCACACATGCATTTTACTTACTTTATGTAAAATTTCGTGTGAATTGTACTTATTTCGTGTGATTTATGATTTCTCTATGATAAAATAAAATAAATAAAGGTCAAATGGTTAAAAATACTTCCGCTTTAAATCTGACCATGAAATTTTAGTATGTTGTCACATGAATGTTTTACTGTTAGACTGGAAAGGTTCAGCCTGATGTCATTTTTCTTGCATGATTTATGAATTTTTAATGTAAAAATGGCATAAATAGTAACTAATTTAGCAAATATATCTACAATAATTTTCATGTCAAGATAAAATTGTTCCTGGTTGCATAAATGTACCAAATTTCAGATTTAAAGTTGAAAATTTAATATGATTAATTTTTGCATGCTTTATGTATTTTATTTGATAAAACCGATAAAGCGCAACCATTTTTCTCAAAAACCGATTCAAAATTTTTAACCATGATTTTTGACATTATGAGTGTCATGGAAATGTTCCAGAATGTAAAAAAATTTAAAATTCAAATTTTTAAATTATTGTAATTAAATTTGGATATATTTGATTAAAATATGATTTAAAGTCTAATTACGAGCAATTATACAACAACAAGTTGAATTATTGTCAAAAATTGAGTGATGACTAATTTTTGAGGCCTAAATGAGTTGGGGTAATGAACTTGGACTTAAATATGATTTAAGTATTGTTTTGTGATTTTAAAGTGCTATTATCACACATTTCCGTAAAACCGGGTTATATTCGATATAAACCGTTAAATAGAGCGATTTGGCATTTAACATGAGCATGTTTTATACATATTATATTGCTGCATTTTTATTTATGAATGTCATATTTTCAATTTATGAATGTCATAATTTGGTTTATGTAATTTGGAATTATGTAATTTTTCCTTGTATGGCCTTAGTTTTAATTGATATTTCCCGAAATGTAAGGGAATATTGATTCGGTTGTAATTTAATGTG
This sequence comes from Heliosperma pusillum, assembly GCA_022085475.1. Taxonomy (NCBI): domain Eukaryota; kingdom Viridiplantae; phylum Streptophyta; class Magnoliopsida; order Caryophyllales; family Caryophyllaceae; genus Heliosperma; species Heliosperma pusillum. Next base: position 16,955 of record JAIUZE010002594.1, on the reverse strand, counting down.
ATCTCGAATCACTTTTATTGTATTATTTTATTTTACAAATGTATAATAGGAAATTATTCTAATTTTATTATATATTTTGTAACTAATTGTAAAACCGTAGTTTCCCAAAGACGGTGCCATTCGGAAAGGAGTTCCGAGAAAGAGACGGTGACCTTGGGAGGCATGCTTATGAAGTTCAAGGGACCAAAGGAGTTGGTTTCCGAATTTGTAATAGAATATATGATTTTCTATTATAGGAAAGGCCATACTAGGAGTTTAATTTTTATGCTTGCATTTTATTTAATATGTTTGCATGCATTGCCAAATCGCCATAACATGACATGCATATTCATCGAGTATTCGACCGTGTCAATTAAACTTATCGTTAATTCATCGATTTAGTTCACTTAAACGAGATAGATAATAAATTGACATGACCTCTCATAATAAATAATTGAGATCAAGCCTTACCAAATGTAGAACCCATAAATCCCAAATTCGCAAGGAAGTAGGCTCGGCTCACCGGGGTACTAAACTTGTTACGTTGGGTAAGTGGGGTAATAAAGGTTATTATTTCGAAATTTGGATTGAGCTCAACGGAAGTATTCGCGACCGTAGCCGCATGTGTTCCGGGCTAAAGATAAATATTAAAGTAATATTATCGACCGAGAGTTCTAATGTAGAATTGATTAAAGAGTTAATCCACCAAATTATGTTAATGAGGGATGAATCGGCTTACCGTGCCCAAATAGATATGAATTTGGATCTCGGAATCATTTATAATAGTTGGGTAGAGGTCACTATTTAAATGTTAAAACTTGTTTAAAATGTTTACAAGTATTTAAAACGATAAATGTTAACATTTCCTTTATGTCTTAAATTTGTAGTTAACTTTGTACAATCGCAATGGCTAGTTCATCCAACACCAATGCTCCAACTCTCACAAATGTCTTATGGCTTCGATCCTTTATGGATCGATGCAAGTTAAAAAAAAAATGGCGCTAATTTTGCCGATTGGAATGCCCAACTCCGCTTGGCCGCAGAAGGTGACGACAAGCTTCGTTAGCTTACCGAAGCCTCTCCCGAAACACCTAACGAAAGGTTAACCGCCGCCGCAAGGCGAGCCTATGAGGCTTACCAAAAGGAAGCCGCCGCGATCAAAAATGTTTTGATCTTTTCTATGGAGGCCGATCTCCAAAGGAGTGCCATAAAGATGAGCACGGCCAATGAGATCTATGCCAAGCTTGTGACCATGTTTTCACAAGCTCCTAGAATCGTTCAATATGAAACGGCATCCGCGTTTTTCGACATGAATCTTAAAGAGGGCCAAAAGGTTAGCCCTCATGTACTCAAATTGATTGAGCATGTCGAGATTCTTAAAGTGCAAGGGGTTGACATTCCCGAACAACTCGTAATTGACCGTGTACTAGATTCCTTGGGGAGAATAAAGGCATATGTGATGTTTAGGGTAAACTACAATATGCAAACCTCTCTCCACGAGTTGCACAAAATGCTTGTGCAAGCGGAGAGAGACATGGGGCTAAATGTTAGCGCCACGAAGGATGTACTTCACATCAATAACAAGAGTAAGGGGAAATTCAAAAAGAGTGGAAGCAAAGGGAAGAAGCCCTCCACCTACAAAGGCAAGGGAAAAGCTATTGAGAAAAGCTCACCCAAACCTAAGAAAGGTGCCTCAACCGAGGACAAGTGCCATTATTGTAATGGCGTAGGGCATTGGAAGAGGAATTGCCCCAAGTATCTAGGAGATATCAAAGCCGGGAAAATTGTTTCCGTTGGTAAATTTTCATCCCTATCTTTTATGTTATGATCTCAACTTTGGTTAGTTTGGTATATAGATACAAGTTGTGATTCTTACCCTTTTTAATTGTAATTAGGGCACCCAAGCAAGGACAAGGGCAAGGACAAGCAAGCCTAAAGAGATTCTTTAAGGGAAGCTAAAGTAGCCACCCATGGATGAAGACATAAGGAAGCTTGGACTCATTTTGTTTTGTCTTCCTTATTTGGGTTGTATTTTATGACGACGTTTTAGAAACTCTTTATTTCCTTGTTTGACAATGGAAATTTCTTTATTTCCTTTTATGAACAATTGGTTGTAATTGGATATTGGTGACTTGGTTTTCAACCCAAGTCACTCGGTTTATGAAACTTTTTCATTCTAAAACTTGTCATTATACTCTACTTGAACTAATAACATAAATTATATCGACTCAAATTGATCATGTTAATATTATGATGATGGGATCATTATAATAAAAAGGGTAAGAATTCGATTCTCACTTTGAAAGATCAATTGCTAAGTCAAAATTGAGTTATTGAACTCAAAGTAGGGAGTCTACCAAACCAATTGGCATCACCACTTATAAAGAAAGTAAATGACATGAATATGAGTTCACCTCTTTAGCTCTTATAGAACTAGTCTATGTTGAAGCTAAGATTCGATGTCTTTACAAAGAAGTCTTTAGTAGATCACTTAAGGTCATGTTGTGATACTTCTACCTCCCTTACAAATATGGGTACAAAATTGTTTGTGGCTCATAAAGCTATCTTTAAAGAAAATAATTGTATTTTTCTAAAGATAGAGTGGGAGAAAATAAGCCACAACGAAAACCTAGTTAGGAACTAGTGAGAAAACCAAAAGAAAATGTTCTTAGGTTAGACTCAAGACTAGTGAGGAGACCAAAAGAAAGTGTTCTTAGGTGAATCCTTAGACTAGTGACGAGACCAAAAGAAAATGTTCTTGAAATAATAAGATTATGATCTATGAAGTGGAAGCACCTAGAAATTTTAAAATTTGATTTTCTAATATAAGAGACTTATGAAACTAAATGGAATCTATGCAAAGAAAATGTTTTATTTGGAGTTGTCCAATTGTAGTTGCATGGATAGACATGTAGATGTCTTCAAAAGCTAAGTTAATGCGTAACTATGCTTAGATCCAAATCATCAATAAAATACCTCATATTAAGTGTGTACAAGATACACAACAAAACCACATGTCCAAATAGGGATTTGGAATAGGATGTGTACATGACACAAGCCTATTGTATGTATCTACCTAAAGGTTATGATGATCTTTTCTATTATAAGATATAAGAAAGGTTTCACTCGAATTGTCGAAAAGTCATGTATAGACATGAAAGTCAGTGGGAGTTAAAGTCATGTATAGACATGAAGTTAAGTGGGAGTTTAAGTTATCATGTAAAGACATGAAGTTCAGTGGGAGAAATTGTTTTCCACGTGAATGACGTATCACTCATTGTGACTAACGTATTCGTGTTACCTTTTGGAAAGGAGTGGTTGGATTTTAATGTTGGATGAAAGAGGGCAACATGTATACTGAAATCAAAATCTATTGTGGAATAGAAGATTTTAGCTTGACATTTAAAAGGTATCTTATATCGATAAGATCCTTAATCTATTCAACAAGTTAAATAGGTTGTTTATGTTGATAAAAGTGGGATCACTATGAAAGGGTCATAGTCATCCACTGAACCTAAGAGTTGTTGATCACATGATATCGATCATGTGTGCCATAACATGCACATACCTAAATGAATTGTATGCTAGGAGCATGACAAGCCTAAAACAAACAATCCAAATGAGTGTCATTGGATAGCCTATTAGAAAATCCATAGGGTTCTCAAGGAGAACTAGGGATTCATTCTTGTGTTTGGTAGAGAAAATTTGACAATGTGGTAAAGGTTACACAAACCCAAATTTCAAAACTTATAAAAGGATTTATCGAAATCCTAGGCGTACTTTTGTTATACAAGAAGCGAATAACTAAAAGAATGATTGAAGAGTCAATCCTTATAAATTCTACAAATAGAGACCTCGTACATTATGATGAGGATAAGGTGGTTTAAAAGGAACTAATAGTAGATCCTTTCACCTAAATACCTATCAGTTATTATGATAACAAGTGGGAGCATCTTTCAAGTTAAAAAGCCCAACACTAGATAGAGATCTAGAAATGTATATAGATGAATTCATGTTATTAGGAATAACGTTGGATGGAAGGAAAAGGCAATTAACAAGGTTGGAATAAATGAATACATGGTATATTCACTACCCAAGGCTTTATTGCATTTAATAAGATCGTCATGAATTGTCATGGACGAAGTAAACTTTAGATTATATGATATCAAGCAATAACATTGTGTTGATTGTTCATATATGATAATCACATTTATCGTTTGAGTTTCTAAAACTCGTTTTGTGCTTTGTTATATCCAAATGGATTGTAAAGACAATTTTGGACTCCATTAAAGTGGACTGGATTAACGTAGCATTGGCCCCTAGTTGCTTATATGAGGTGACGTCTCCAAGTGACTAGATTGTGGTGCGATTGATGGCAAGTGCAAGTGTCATAGGGTCATAAGGGATGACCAATCGATCACATAGACAGACTGTAAGGGACAATCTGTCGGGCAGTGACCGCTTATAGAATTCTGGCAATTCTTGTAGCCTGGTCGTGGCAAGAGCTACAAGTATTCTTTTTGAGTCAATTCTTTGACTAAAGACTGTTCGCCTGAGATGGCACAGTTTCAGAATGACTTTGATTTATGCTATACGACCTTCGTAACTAGGGTCAAATGAGCATCTTTTGGGTCATGATGAGCTGTGGCTATTCGAAGGGAATAGTGCGATAGGATTTGTCCACCCCTTGTCAGGATTTTTTTAAATTTCAAGGCCACTCGAGGAGTAGTAAACTGAAAATGCGTGGCCACGCTCGGAAAGTATCTATGGTAGATAATTCCGGTCACACAGTTACTCTCCGGATCGAGGAAACTACTCTTGATATGATCATATGCAAGTACGACCTGCAAGACACCTTGTATTGAGTGGGAGATTGTAATAGGACAAGAGAATTGGTGACGCACACTTATCTCGGACAAGTGGGAGATTGTTGGAGTAAATGTCCTCAACAATAGTGCGATCACATAATTAAATCTCAATAATAAGAATACAAAGGGATGATGAATATTATAGTCAACTGGTCAACATAAATCGGTAACGATTGGCTCAATTGAGTTTGACGTTACTGTCGTATGACGGTGGTGATCAGTTGATCCTTGAGGTCACACCTAAAGGACAATCCCCTAATCATACACTAGTACAAAAATGACTTTTGGCTACGGTTAAAAAAGCCTTTTGGCTACGGTTCCTCGACCGTAGTAAATCGAGGCGTTGCCTTAGATGAAGTACTTACGGCTACGGTTAGGAACCGTAGCCTAAAGTGACTTTTGGCTACGGTTATTAAATTTAAACCGTAGCCATAATCTGATAAAAGGCTACGGTTCTCTTTTAACAACCATAGCCGTTTCTCAATTAATTTTTTTTAAAAAAAAATATTTCCATTACTATATTTTTTTTTGGTAAATGTAGTTTTTGTTATTAATATAATAATTCTTTACAAAACCAATGTGAAACATATACAAGTAGCTGCCATTACAAATTACTATTAATACTAAAGCTAAACAAAACAAAAAAAGTGTATTCTAGTCTGATGCATTCGCAGAAGCTACAAATATTGTCCATGATCCACAAAGCATCACTAGACTTCATTTTACACATCAATAAATTCTTAGGCAACAGCAACAGCCTACACCTATCAGCAGTAGTCAACAGACGATGTGCAGCAGCTGGATGAGGCAGCAGACAACAGCTAGACGCAGAGAACAAGCAGCGCCAATCAAGCCAACAACAGCCACGAGAAACAATAACACTGCTAGCACCAGCCGTGTACACAATGACAATAAGAAGTTAACTACCACCAGCACAGAAACTAAAAAAACTGCGACAACAAAATACAAACATCACCACCAATAAGAAAAACATGTAAGTACTATCGTTTGAAGCTTGTTCATCACCTTTCTCACATCACATGAAAGTATGAAACTTATATACAATGACCTCACACTTTTTATTAATATAAAAGAAACATGGCAAGAAAGAATAAGGAAAAAAACCAGTAAGGAGAGAAGAGAAGAATGTGGCTTCACACCTTTTATCAACAAAAAACCTTCTATGTTGCAACTCTTATATTGGCTGAAATTACTTTGCTAAGAAATATGAATACCTTTCTTCTCCAACTCAGGAGCTCAACTCTTCTAAACTACTTAATTCCAAATTATAAAATATGTGACGGGAAAGTGTTAGAATAAAAATCAAACATTGTTCATTACACTTGCAACATAAAAATATGCAGATAACGAAAATATATGGACCCATCTTGTAACAGGCTCTAATCCAAACCATGTTACCTCAACATAAAGTTACTATTAGATTATAAGATGCTATAAAATTGATTATACGAGAACATATAGGCTCATTACTGAAAAGTCTCTTAAGGCTGGTACCATGAGATCCAAAATAAGCTTAAAAGAATTCCTTGATACAGGTTTCAACCGTATTATATCAAGGAAAGGAAGCCTAAAGATAGAGGGAGAGTGTCAAAACGTATTTGGGGAAAACATTTCCAGCAATGTCATTGTGAAAATCAAAAGTGAGTACCTTGGGGACGTTGTTTGGCGTTCCACATGCGGTGTGAAGTTGACACTTTCTTCAAAAAAATGAGAGAACATTCAAGAAAATTTAAATATATTATAACTCCAAGAAATAAATATTACTATGTAGTTGAAAACGTACACAAACAATCAAAGTACAATCACCACAACTGCAGTTGATAACAACTCCATATAACCTGAATAAAAATATCGCTAATACACATACTTAGCATCTCACAATTGCTTAACTTCCCTTCCATCTTTAAAATCAAATGAGTCCTTTAAATTCACCTAAAGTTTAGTTCCCTTCCTCAATCAATAAGTATTCTGATCAAATTATGTTTGAAGGAGGCTTAATCTTTAAAATCAATCAATAAGTATCCAAACAACTTTTAAAGCATCAGAAAATTCACAATATCACCTATCACGTACTCTAATTGAAGGAGGCTTAATCTCAATCATTGAACAATATTACATACAAAGTTGAAGACACCCTAAAATAGAAATGGTAAACAAATGACCGGGACAGAGAGAGTAGAAAACCAAGTTTTGAGGTTGAAGATTACATTTCAGACACCCAAGAAAGAAAGAGATACGAAATGTAAGAGATTAGAAATGACCTTCTCAAACCTATGCAACAAATAGGTCTGAAATTGACGTACACCTCTGCCACTTGAGGTTGGATAAGTCTTATGAGCCTTCTCAAATGCCTAGTTGAAAGAATATCATTAAAAAAAGGTAGTTAGGAGGGAGGTTTAATGGATTGTATAATGCAATCAAAGTTATTATAGAGTAAGAGTAGATATGATACATAGATAAGCAACCCTCTCGACTTCATTAGCAACACGAAGAATAGGAGCAATAACAGCAAGGTAAGACAGTACGAGTTCACTGTCGACGGGAACAGTATCTCCCATAGCAAAATAAGAGTATGCACCAAATGTGAGGCCAAAACGTAAAGCTATTTAAAAATTGTACCTGAAAACCCCAAATCGCAACAATCGGTTCAGAAATAGCCATTCCAATTTCCTTAGTCCTTCGAATTTCGCTATTAGATCGCAAGAAATTGACAAATCAAGAGAAAGGAGGAGAAAGAGATCGAGGTACCTGACGGCGCCCTACGTTTACACTCCCATCGTATTGGTCAATTCCACATCGTTAAAACCCTAGAAAACTTGAACCATCATATACTTGTATGGTGATAATATGGTGACGAATGTTTTAAAATACTAGAAAAATGAGAGGTTGTAGGAAATTAGGGAATCCAGGTAGAAATGAAGGGTTTAAGGAGGACTTTTGTGTGAGATTGATTAATAAATGTCAAGGTGAGAAACAAAAATGGGGGAAATGGAAAGACGGAGTGCGCGTTATATTAGTGCTGTATTTATTAGGAATATATATGTATGAACCTTAGGCGTCGATTCTACAATAACCGTAGCCTTTCCTTCACATTAGACTTCGGTTTTAAATATTAACCGTAGCCTTTTTCATTGTCCCAATATTATGGCTTCGGCTGTTTATCAACAACCGTAGCCTTTTATAATAGGCTACGGTTAATAACAAGAACCGAAGCCTTTTCTTCCAGCCTAATGTAGTTTTTCTACTAGTGTAGATCCAGAATCAATAATAAGTTTAAAGTAACTAACTCGTCTGAGAAAGAAGATGCGCCGGAAAGTCGGAAATGAACGGTGAGAGTTTGATTAAGTGAGTTGCCGGAGAAGTGAAGTGGTGCTGCAACAATGGCGGTTAAAGATAAACATGATGGTGGTCGCGCACAATCTGTCGCCGGAGCGATAACGCTTTGGAATGCGGAAAAAGCAAGGTTGTTGGCAAAGCGATAACTCGCGCCGGAGCATCTCCGGTACAGCCGGCATCGGAGCACTGGCGTGGTAGTCGGTGAAGTTTGAGGGAAAGTTGATAAGGAGAGGACAGTTGATGGTTAGGGAAAAAGGGAAGTACAAAAATGTCAGTGGAGTCTAAAGTTGGTCTTATTTGTAAGTTGTAAGGTAGTTCGTAAGTTCGCATTGAACTTCAGTTCGCACGGGAACCCGCCCCTATATATATATATATATATATATATATATATATATATAGAATTGGGTTCTTGTGAGTTTAGTTTCTTATGGTGAGTTGGTACTCATAAATATGGACCATTAGATGAAGTGAAATCAGCGGCTGGCTTTAATTGACTAAACAAATAAAAGCCCCACAAATACACTCTCTTTCTTCTCTCAAATCTCCCTAATTCCCTGAATGAAAAAAAGACAAAAATTAAATCTAACACCATCAGTCACCCTACATAATCTGTCCGATCAAGAAGCTGCGTAATAATCACCGTCAGAGCTCCGAGAACTGCTACGCCGGTGTGCCACACAACATCGTCTTCGACATCAGTTATTTCCCTTTCGCTCGCTTCTTTCTCCATCACGACAGTCTCCATTGGAGTAATTTCAATCGACAATCACTTTTCTGAATCAAAATCGTTCGAGTATGTATTTTGTCGGAATAATTTTTAAAGTCTTGCTTTATATTTTGTAGTTTTGTGATTTCAATCTCAGTTTTGCAAGGATCCACCCGACGACGACAGATGAAGCAGACGAGTTATATTCCGACGAAGTTGGTGTTACAGAGACGGTAATGAGGGTGATTTTTTGCTGGCTTTATTGTTGTAATGAATTTATGATGATGATCTTGTTGTTGATTTAATGGTGGCGATGATCATGTTTTTGTTGAGTTTAAGTAATGACCGGTATGAAATACTCCGTATGAGATAATTTATATATGATCGGTCATTTGTTAGTGTCAGCACCTATTGTTACCGTGAAGGTACACCACAGAATATACACTCGTACAAATTCAACTGCTGGTTTTTTATTTATTTCTATGAAATGATACTCCGTATATTATTCCATGTTCCTTCCGCCTAATATTTTCTTTGTTTCCAGCGATGTTTTAATTAAACAAATAGGCTCAGAAGTGCTTCGGCGTTACATAATACGCATTTACTTTAAATTCCGTGTTTACAATCAAAATTAGATCGAATTCAAGCAAGGAATAGTTCGGTGAATTTTGACGTTAATTATTTTTCAATGATGACTTGCTACAGGCTCAAGTTTGATGTGTAACGGTGATGACAGGTTGACTGAGGAGCAGCATTGATGGTGGTGCGAACTTTGACCAGAAAGCTGGTGCGTCTCGTTGAGTGAGCCTTGCCAAGGAGCGGCGAGATGCTTAACGTTGTAGATGTCTTTGCATTAGAGCGTAGAATTCATTTACAGTATTTGATAAAAGTATAGTGGTGGAAGCTCCCCCCATACTTGTGCTCTTTATGTAGTCTGAGTAATACATTGATATCTAGAAGTGCTTGATGGTTGTTGTAACTTGATTAAAGATTCGTCAAAGTTTTTTAGCGAGTAATGAATGGAAAGATATCAATACAAGTGTTGTTTTGACGGTTCTATCTGTGGTAAATTTCAACACTCTTTAGACTTGTAAAATCTGTTATTTAGTAAAACAACAATAACATCAGAGTAACACAAGAGTAACACATGAATAACATAACAATAACATCAGAGTAACACGTGAATAACACAACAATAATATCAGAGTAACACAAGAGTAACACGTGAATAACACAACAATAACATCAGAGTAACACGTGAATAACACAACAATAACATCAGAGTAACACGTGAATAACACAACAATAACACCAGAGTAACACGTGAATAACACAACAATAACACGTGAATAACACAACAATAACATCAGAGTAACACGTGAATAACACAACAATAACGTTACTACAGTGTTATTGTGGTGTTACTGAAGTGTTACTGTGATGTTATTGCAGTGTTATTGTGGTGGTACTCTAACGTTACTGCAGTGTTATTGTGATGTTACTGCGGTGTTATTGTGGTGTTACTACAGTGTTACTACAGTGTTATTGTGGTGTTACTGAAGTGTTACTGTGATGTTATTGCAGTGTTATCGTGTTGTTACTCCTGTGTTACTCTGTTGTTATTCTTATGTTACCGTGTTGTTATTCTGGTGTTATTGTTGCGTATCTTGCATAACTCATATGTGTATTGCCAAACTAATTTCTTAAAGCTCCTAAATAATTTTCGATGGTCATGGGAATTTAAAGAGGTAACGTCTGTAGAATCTTACCATCACAAAGGCCAGAATTGTCAACTTCTATTTATTTTTTTGGTACATTATTACTTAAAATACAAAGTTCCTACTAATTCCTTCATCAGTTATGACTCCCCTGCCTATTCCGAGCACTCTTAATCGTTTGGCCTTCCTGCTACCAATCAAGCCCATCTCAAAACCAACTTCCAACCATTTCGCTGCTCCATCACGACGCACAAAGCATCGTCGAGTAGCCGAAACCCAAAAGCTACTTCTTTGCTCCCCGTGAAATTTCAACTCAATACAAAGTTCAGGCCCATTAACAACCGTGAAGAATCATCGTATGCCTTTGTCCCTCCGTTGAATTCAGGCCAACTCGCCTTGTTCTCCTTTCTTCACCACCGTGCTCATCCGACTCGAGTCCACCCTCAACTCCGCTCCAACATGATAATCATCAATTCCTCTCTCGTTTGCTTCGCTCTCCAGTCACCGTGGGCTCGTCTCGGTCTGCACAATAGCAGCAGCACCGTCGCTCTCCTTCGTTCACCTACACCATGCTTGCACTAAAATTAAACAATTTATCTTCAACTTTTATCTTGCATTTTATGATCTTGCGTAAAATGAACCATAAAATTGGGGTTCTTTTGTTATTATAATCGTGTTCTTCCCCAAAAAATTCACTTGAGTCACTAATTAATGGTGTTAGTCTGTTTTAGAGGATGAAGACTGATTAATGAGTTTTTCATGGGCTGATTAAGGACAGAGAACTCGTGTTTCACAGCTGGGCTTTCTTTCCTTGTTTTTTTAAGCCAATCACAGCCATCCATTTCCCCCTATTTAGTGGATGAGATTTGTGAGTACCAACTCACCGTAAGAACTAAACTCACGAGATCCCGCCTATATATATATATATATATATATATATATATATATATATATAGAGAGAGAGAGAGATTTGTTATGAAAAAGTTTTTCATAGAGAAAGTTTTGCAAGAATATCTCATGAGAAATTGGAAAATGAACTCATATTGACCATACTTAGAGAATTATTCTTACAAAACATATTCTAATTAGCATCTTAACATGTGCTCTTTGGGTACACGTTAGAAAACCCTTAATAAATCACGTATATATATGAAGAAAAATACGGTTAATCTAATCAAAATTGCTAAACCCCGCCCCCTTATTACTCATCCCGCCCCCTATTTTCATTTCTTTTTCCATTTTTGCCCTTCTCTCTAAAAAATCTCTCTTAAATTTTTTTTTTCATTTGTTTCGAAAATGAGTGACGGTAATGATTTTTACGAGTATCTTTTTACGTCGTCGTACAATAATTATGATACCGAACCTCGATTTGCAAACGAGTGGAATGCGCAACAACATTATCGTTATAGCGATGAATACACTAATTATGCTTACGGCGAGGATAGTGGGTTTGATGAAGGGGACGATAATACGGGTCACGAAAATGACGAGGAGGAAGGAGTTAACACGGAAACCACTGAAACCACGGAAAACGAGGCCGGAAATGCGACGGTAAAATTCGATTTACGAAATTTTTTTTTTTTTTTAAGTCGACTTATGATATATCGTGCCAGATTCGCGTAACTAGCATGGCCAAAACGTGTGAAATACACGAATAAGCCATGGCCCATTCGTGCAGATCACACGTTTTGGCCCAGGCCAATTCGTGCAGATCACACGTTTTGGCCCAGGCCCAGACGTGTGATCCACACGAATGGACCCAGGCCAAAACGTGTGATCTGCACGAATTGGCCCAGGCTGATTCGTGTATTTCACACGTTTTGGCCGAGGCCCATTCGTGCAATTAGGTTTTTTTTTTTTTTTTTTTTTTTTTTAAAATTGTTAGTCGTATTTTTTTTTTAAAAAAACAAAATGTATTTAATATATATAATTTTTAATGGAATAAATTAGGAAATTAAAGAAGGACCGACGGGGGATGGTGTGAATTACGGCGATTCTTTTATCTTCGAAAATCCATTTACAACGTTTGAGGAAGCATTTGATAAATGTAATGATGTTGCTTACGAATTGGGGTTTCATTTGTTAAAACACACGTATCACATGGAAAAGCGTCCCCCGTTCAAATTGATCACATGTGATCGGTATGGACCTTATAAAAGCAATGCCAAGAATCCGGAGAAACCGTTAAGGAAATCAGCTACAAAAAAAAATATGTGTCGATTTGCATTGAAAGTGGTTAAAAGAGGTTTGGCAATGTGGGTAGTGGTTCCAAAATGTGGGTTTCACAATCACTCTTTTGGAGAGTTCCTTGAAGGTCATAGACGTAGAGCACAATTTAATGATGAACAAAAGGAATTTATTAAGCAACAGCGTAAGTCTCATGTCAAACCGGGGATGGTTAGAAATGCTTTCACACGTTTGTTTCCTGATCAACCGGCACCGCGCTTGAAACAAATATACAATGAAAATGCCAGACTTAGTGCAAAAGATAGAGCCGGGAGGAATAGTGTGCAATATATGTTGCACTTGGCCACCGAAGCTGGATATATCCGTGATTTCATGGTAAATGAGGAAACAAGAGCTCTTGAACGTGTTTGGTTTGTTCACCCCGAGGCAGCCCAAATGTTTAAAGCATGGTCAAATGTGATTTTGATAGACTCTACGTATAAAACCAACAAATATGGGCTTATTTTGGTCCAATGTGTTGGTGTCACTCCCGTTGGCAAAAGTTTTTTAATAGGGTATGCATTGATAATGAGAGAATCCACCGATGGTTATACTTGGGTTTTGAGGAGGCTGAAATCTTTGTTGGAACCTTGTGTGAAACCGACGGTCATTGTCACTGATCACGAAGGCGGTCTACTTGCAGCACTTCCCCATGTATTTCCAACAACTCCACATTCCTTGTGTTTGTGGCATATTTACAATGCAGTTGAGACGAAAGCTACAAACTTGCGAAAAGATGGAACTTTTGGAAAACGTATAGCACATGGTGTTTGGAAGAAAGTGGTTGAAGCAAAAACGTTTGATGATTGTAAAAGGGAGTTTGGCGAGTTAAGGAGAAAGTATGCTTATCAACCCGGACTTATCACTTATCTTGAAACTCAATGGTGGGTTTAAATTCATATGTTTGCCAAATGTTTCACTAATTTGGTGATTCATTTTGGTAACACATCTACATCTAGAGTTGAGTCCGCTCATGCGCAATTGAAGATGTGGTTAGGATCAGCTGAGCTTACCTTGGACAATTTGTGGAGACGGGCTGATGTTATGATGCATGGTCAACACATTGAGATTCGAAGGACATTGGAAGATTCTATTAGCAAGACCCTTGTCTCTAATTTGTTTCAACGACAGCTGTTTTCAATGTTGAGCGGAAGAGTATCAGCGACAGCTATTACGGAAATGGAAACGGAGTTTATTCGCGGTACTAATTTAGGTGATGATATGGAGGGAGTATGTGGATGTACTTTATGGAGCACCCATAGATTGTTGTGTGCTTGTATGCTACATAATTTGTGGGTTCAGAACAAAAGAATCCACCCAGAAGATGTGCATGAATTTTGGTCAAGGTTGGCTTACACGAAATCCAGTCATCGTCGTTGTGACCGTAATGAAGTAATGGAGGAACTCTTCAATAAAGTTCGAACATCCCACCAATCAGTCCAAAGAGATGTTATTGAGACGCTATTCAGTAAGTTGTTTCCCGAGAACGAGGTTGTTGAAACCCCGGAAATTGTAGATATACCTCGTGGCCGTCCAAGGAAGTCCAATACTCGTAATCAATCAGGTGTGGAGCATGCCAGACGTAGGTACAAGAGTACGTCAACGTCAACAAGTAACGATAATGGAGGTACATTCTAGTTTTACAATTAATTTATTTAGTTAATTTTCTGTTATTATTTTCTTTAGTTAATTTTCTGTTATTATTAGCTTTAGTTAATTTTCTGTTATTATTTTCCTTTAAGTTAATGTTGTAAATAATTCAATGTAGGTGAAGGTCCTCCTCTTGAGATAAATTATAATCTTGTCAGTGACATCGAGGCTTTTGGATATAAGGACTTTGTACCGGTGTCGAACCAACATGGGTTTCTAGATGCTTTTGACCCTAGAGGCGATGGTCATTGTGGATTTCGAGTTGTCTCACATGCAAGAACAGGGGATGAGAAAAACTATCTACAAATGCGACGACTACTATTGCTAGAGTTGAAAAACCAAGTTTATGCGATCATTTACTATGGTGAACGTGACCAAGCTTGTAGACGAATCAAATGGGCTACATATGCACCGTGTCAAAAGCCTAATTGGATGGAAGGCTTGGATTTATTTGGTTTTGCAACGGCTTTCAATTGGACAGTATGTTGCTTGAATATGTCATATATCAATGGTGTACATTCATGGTTTGGGTGTTCCACGTACTTAGCTCTACGGTCTACACCAGGTGCTCGAGCTCCGTATGGTATTTTGTGGATACTTCATACAGGTGATCATTGGGTTCGTGTACGCATGAATGACGAATGTACTATGCCTCCTATACACAATTTATGGAAGCGTAATCGTTCTCTCGACATTGAGTATTATGAATTTATTTATAAGGACAGACTTGATTTCTGGTGGGATTATGTAAATAGGGGACTTTTGCGGGATCCTAGAATTAGTTAGTTTTGTATTTGGTTTGTAATTTATCAATTTATTTATCAAGAATTTGTTTTCATTTTTTGATCTTTCGTTTTTATTGACAAATTCAAACGTCCAAGTCCAACAAAGTCTTAAAATAAACCAACAAACAAAGTTTTAAAAAAAATCCAACAAACAAAGTAAAAAAAAAACAACACACAAAGTCTCAAAACAATCCCAACAAACAAATTCTAAAAACAGTCCAACAAACAACAAAAAAAACGTCAATTCCCGCCTTCGGTACCACCAATCACGCCATCGGTACCACCATTCCCTCCATCGGTGCTACCACTGGCTCTCGCTCCATCGATGCGACCACTGATTCTGGGAGTATCGGTGCGGCCACGTGAGCCTCTCCCTCTATCGGTGCGACCACGTGAGCTTCTCCCCCTATTAACAGCTGGGGGTCTACCGGCGTATGCTCGTATTTCTGGAAGCGAGGTCCTCATAAACTGCCTAAATTCTCCGGTCATTTCAGGGTCATCAACATCATCAAAATGTGAGAAGCGGTGAATAAGCGACTGACCAACCTGCAAAGTAAAGGAATAAACAGTTATATTAAAATTGAAAAACATTTATATGAATACACATTAATATTAAAATTACATATATATTAAACGTACCGTAGTCGGAAAGTGGGACCTCGATACGGGCAGCTCACCGACATCACGGGGAACATTCATCACATAAGGATGCGAATGTGTACTAAACCACTCCATATACCCTTGCGTGTAAGCATGTGGTGGGTGAGCGGGCAATGAACGCCTATCCAAATGTACTCTGTGAATTTTCCAATTATTCCACACGTAGTCCAACCTCGCACCGTCATATTGCACATCATATGCAATCAACTTCACTGGACGGTAAGCCCTGTCAGTGGGAGGCATGGGGGGCGGGATGGTCTGCATGTACCCAAATTGTCGAAGACATCTCTCAGGGTAGTATGGCTCAACAATATCGATAAATCTCAACAACCCCTGAAACGCGGTACTAGGGTGTTCAGTCTCGGGATTCTGAGGGTACGGTCTCCAACTACCGACTCTATAGGCAACAAATCCAACTGCTCTCGGTATTTTACAAGTGCTCTATCCGCCTCAGCGCGTGGTACAGAACTGGTAGACCATATTGAAGCCCTCGGAGTATCAGGACTGGTTACCAAGGTCGCCATCGGCCTAAAACTGGGAAAGTACTCGAAGATCCACGACTGCAACAAGGTCAAACAACAACATAAACCCTTACAATCAGCCCTCGAAGAAATACCCAACTGCCTATATAGATAAGCCAATGTGGCGACACCCCAAGCATACTTACTAATGCTACGAACATCTCTAAGCAACGGGAATATGTTTGCCCGAACCCTATCACTAGATTTGTCAACAAATAATGTCGAACTCAATAAGATCATCAAGTAACCCTGAACCTCAGAAGCCACTCCTCGCTTGCCCCCCGCAACCAACTCTTTCAAAGCTTTTTGTAAAATCAAATTGCCCTTGTATATCTTTGCATCATTACCTTGTTCCCACTGCTCTCCTAACTGAGCCTCAGTCATAGCCAACAACTCCGACATACCAAGCACGGGATGTGCCATATCAGCCTCGGGTATGCAACAAGAATCCCCATCAATACTAAGCCCAAGGATCTCCGCAACAT
>JAIUZE010002593.1:0-11836 GCA_022085475.1 Heliosperma pusillum | reverse complement strand
GCAAGTTATAATGAGTTCACCTTCAAAATTGAGTTCATGAGTCCTCATCTTGCCATTTGGATGAAAGAGATGGAGGGACAAGATTAGAACAAGATGGAGGGCTAAGATTAAAAGAAAAATGAATGGACAAGATTAGAACAAAATGAAGGGACAAGATTAGAACCAAATGAGTGGGTTTTAATGACTTTCACCTACATTACGAGGACATAATGATGTAACTTTAGTCATTAAAAGTGTAACTTCAACCATTATTTGTGTAACTTCAAAATAAAATGTGATTTCGAGTATATAAATTTGAATTTATGTAACTTTAAGATAAGTTTATGTGATTTTACCTTTTTATGAGGGTAACTTTAGTCATTAAAAGTGTAACTTCAACCATTATTTGTGTAACTTTAAACTAAAATGTGATTTCGAGTATATAAATTTGAATTTATGTAACTTTAAGATAAGTTTATGTAATTTTTGCTTATTTATGAGGCTAACTTTAGTCATGAAGAGTGTAACTTCAACCATTATTTTTGTAACTTTAAACTTTATTAGTGAAACTTCATTTATTAACTGTGTAACTTTAGTCAATTATAGTGTAACTCATGTTTAGGTAACTTTAGTTATTTCTAGTGTAACTTCAGTCCATACTAATGTAACTATAGTCATTAATTAAGTAACTTCAGTCCTTAAAAAGATAACTTTAGTCCAATGCAACTTTAGTCAATAATTGTGAAATTTTAGTACATACTAATGAAAATTTAGTCCATAATTGTGAAACTTTAGTACATACTAGTGAAACTTTAGTACATAATAGTGAAACTTTAGTACATAATAGTGAAACTTTAGTAAATACTAGTGAAACTTTAGTACATACTAGTGAAACTTTAGTATGTACTAGTGAAACTTTAGTATGTTCTAGTGAAACTTTAGTTTGTACTAGTGAAACTTTAGTACATAATTGTGAAACTTTAGTACATTTTAGTACATACTAGTGAAACTTTAGTACATACTAGTGAAACTTTATGTAGTGAAACTTTAGTACATACTATTGAAACTTTAGTATGTACTAGTGAAACTTTAGTGAATCGAAAAAAAAAGGTGGTGGAAGTTTTTTTTTTTTTTTCAGATCTAAAATGGTAGTGCTTGTTTTTATTTCACCTTTTTTTTCAGATCTAAAAAATGAGACTAAAATTGTGACGGTACAAATTTGAAAAAAAAAAAAAGATGGTGGTTGTTCTCTATCTATGTAACTTTAGTTATAAACCTATTAAATAATGTAACTTTAGTCAATAATTTTGTAACTTTAAGCCGGAATGGTGTAACTTTAGTTTAGATCTACAGGAAAATCAACCAGCCACCAACAAAAAAAAAGAACAAAAAAAATAAAAAAAACGAGATATGTAATAAAAATAGAAATTTATCAGAAGTTCATAAAATGAAAAACGAGATTAAAGAAAAATGTGAATATGAAAATAAACAACTAGATCTAGAACCAAAAAATATTATAAATAAAAAAATGAGATCTAAAAGCAAAAAATAAGAAACATAACAAATTTGAAAAATAAAAAACGAGAGGACATAAAAGAAAGGTAAAATATTAAAAAAAAAACATAAGAAACTTTAAAAACAAAAAAAAAAGTACAAAAAATTATTTTAAAAACTGAAAAATAAAAATAAAAATAGATCTAGAATGAGGGAGGAGGTAGGAGGGAGGCGGGTAGGAGGTAGGAGGGAGGCAGGGAGGAAGAAAGCGGGGGAGGAAGGAGGCGGGCAGGAGGGAGGCGGAGGAGGGGTGAGGCGGCGCGGACGGAGGGGGTGGCTGGCCAGGGCAGAGGCGGCGCAGAAGAGCCGGGGAAGGGGGCGACGACGCAGGGCGGGGCAGGGGGAGCCAGCGCAGGGCGGCGCAGGTGGAGGAGGAGGCGGTCGGTGTTGATGGTGAGGGATAGAGGAGAGTTTTTTTTTTTTTGGTTTTATTTTGTTAGTATGAGAAATTGATGAGAGATAAGTAAAATAGAGAGAAAAAGGAGGCTGTGAAAATGAAAGAAAATGTGTCAGATTAGGGTTTTTATAGGTAGGGTTTGTATAAGTTGTGATTTGGTGTGTCTCATCATCTTGACCATTGATTTTGTTTTAATCTCAGCCACTCATCCTTCTAATCCAAGGGCTTGGATTAGGACTCAAGGACTCAAATATACTAGGGGGACTCATTTGAACCCACCTCTATATATATATATATATATATATATATATATATATAGAGAGAGAGAGCTTAGTTCAATTGAGTCCACCATATTCTTAGAGTCCTTGAGTCCTTATCCTAGCCATTGGATGAGGGAGATGGATGGCTGAGATTTGGAAGATTAAAAAATACACTTATCACTAATTAATTACCTATGCACTAATTAATTAACTTTCTCTCTCTAGCTTTTAATTAATCACTTTTTAAACACTTTTAAGCACTTTTTAGATGCTGAGATTTCTGAGTGTAACTTTGATGCTTGCGAGTGTAACTCTAATGTTTTAGAGTGTAACTTTAAGTTTTTAAGGCGGTTTGTATACAAAAATTTGTATTTAAACAATTTTAACACCTTACGAGTGTAACTTTAATACTTTTCGAGTGTAACTCTAATATTTTCGAGCGTAACTTTAAATTTTAAAGACGGTTTTGATATAATAATTTGAATATTTATACTTTTAACATTCTACGAGTGTAACTTTGCTGATTTTCGAGTGTAACTTTAATATTTTTTAGACGGTTTTGTATAAAAATTTGAATTTATATAATTTTGACATTTTACGAGTGTAACTTGGATGATGTTCGAGTGTAACTTTAATATTTTTTTAAGACGGTTTATTACTTATAAATTTAAATTTATATAATTTTTTACATTTTACGAGTATAATTCTAACATTTTAGGAGTGTAACTTTAATTTTTTTTAAGACGGTTTTGTACATAAAAATTTGAATTTATATAATTTTAACATTTTACAAGTGTAACTTTGATGATTTACGAGTGTAACTCTAATATTTTACGAGTGTAACTTTAGTAATTTTAGGTCATTTTGAGTGGAATTTTTTGAATTTTATTACATGTTGAATCTACGTAATTTACTACAAATTTATGAGTGTTACTTTAGTCCTCTATGAGTGTAACTGTAGTTCTCTATGAGTGTAACTGTAGTCCTCTATGAGTGTAACTGTAGTCCTCTATGAGTGTAACTGTAGAAGTGTAACTGTAGTCCTCAATGAGTGTAACTGTAGTCCTTTATGAGTGTAACTGTAGTAAAAACTATGTAAAAAGCAAGGTAGATCTAGAAAAAAAAATTTGAAAACAAGAGTAAAAACTAAAAAAAGAAACAGATCTGACATCAACAAGTGTAACTTTTAAGGTCATTTTGTGTTACTTTAATAAATAATGTGTGTTACTTTAATATAAGATATATGTGACTTTAATAAATAAAATGTGTAACTTTAATAGACGGTATATGTGACTTTAATAAATAAGATAGATAACTTTAATAGAGAATTTGTGTTACTTTAATAGATAATGTGTAACTTTTTCAGATCTAGGAAAAAAATGTTACTTTAATAAATAAGGTGTGTAACTTTAATAGAGAATTTGTGTTACTTTAATAAATGTTACTTTAATAAACCAACCCACACTTACAAAAAAGGTAGATCTAGAAAAAAATATGAAAACAAGAGTATAAACTAAAAAAAGAAACAGATCTGACATAACAGGTGTAACTTTAAAGGTCGTTTTCAAGGTCATTTTGTGTTACTTTAATAGTGTTACTTTAATAAATAATGTGTGTTACTTTAATAAATGATATATGTGACTTTATTACATAAAATGTGTAACTTTAATAAATAAAATGTGTAACTTTAATAGACGATATATGTGACTTTTATAAATAAAATGTGTAACTGTAATAGAGAATTTGTGTTACTTTAATAGAAGTTATTTGTGTTACTTTAATAAATAAGTTTTGTTACTCTAATAGACAATATATACGACTTTAATAAATAAAATATGTAACTTTAATAAATAATTTGTGTTACTTTAATAGATAATATGTGTGACTTTAATAAATAAGATGTGTAACTTTACTAGACAATTCGTGTTACTTTAATAAACAATATGTGTAACTTTAATCGGTCTATCGTCACCAAAACCAACAATTACACCATTATTTCAGATCTGGAAAAATGAAAAAATAAAAATAAAAAATATATATAAACTTTTTTTGTGTTACTTTAACAGACGATATATGTGACTTTAATAAATAAGATACGTAACTTTAATAGATAATTTATGTTACTTTAATAGACATTAACAGAGAAATTTTTAGCCGATTTAAGATTAAAATCATCTAAATAAAGGGAAAAAAGTAGATCTAAAAAAAATCCAAAAAAAGTAGATCTAAAAATTCTAAAAAAAATCAGAAAAAAGAAAGAGAAGAATATGATCCGCGGTTCACCAGTCACCACCCTTATCTGACCCCACGACCACCGCCGTCCACCTGTGACCAACCTCCTCTCACCCTCCTCTGACCACCACCAGCAGCGCCGTCAGAAGGAGGAGGGGAAAGAAGAACAGCCGACAGACTGAGGGGAGGAAGGAGGGAGGCGAGGCAGCGGAAAGAGGAGAGGAAGGAGGCGGCTGACGGAGACGAAGTAAAGACAGGCGGCGGACGGAGGAGTATTTGGTGTTTTTTGGGTTATTTTTCAGATCTAGTTTTTTTTGTCTATTAGCTTTGGTGGTGGTTTTTGGTGGTAAGAAGGTTGGTGGAAGGGGTAGTGGTAGCTGGTGGCGGCGTCATGGGTGGGTGGCGTCATGGGTGGGTGGGTGGCGGCATAGGCGGGTGGTGGCAGGGGTGGTGGTGTGTAGGATTAAAGTGGATTGTTTTGTTGGTTTTGTTTAATTTGGTTGTAGTGTTTGTTGGTGGAAAAATGAGAGAGATTGGAGAGTTTTTTTTTAGAGAGAAGTTTGAATGGATGGTGAAAATGAAATTATGTGAGAGGAGAGATAAGTAATTGTGTGAAAAAGGTTATATATTGAATTAGTAAGGATTATTGATTAATTAGTGAAATTAGTGAATGATAGAGAGTGAGTGACATTAATCACTTTTTTGGAGCATCAATCTCAGCCCTTCATTTCTCTTTATCCAATGGCCCTAAAGAGGACTCAAGGACTCTAAGGATATGGGTGGACTCAATTGATCTTTACTCTATATATATATATATATATATAGTCATGATCCGGTGAGAACCACTAGTATAATGAGAACTGTGAGAACCATTTACAGCCCTTAGATCTTATAATATAGACAGCTCGGATTAACTAACCAAACACTTCATCTAACGCCCAATTTTCTCGCTCCCGCCCCCAAACCTTTCAAATCTCATTCATTTTCCAAAATTTCTTTCTTACTCATAATTTTCTCATTCATTTTCCAAAGATTGCATTTGGGAAACGACGACTATACTGGGAACCTTGGATTTAGCTTGCCGAATTGCCTTGGATAATGCATCATAACTGTCTGCAAAATGAACAACAGACCCCGCTAAAATATTAACGCATTTTTTTTCTCTTCAAGGGGACAACCTTCTTCATTACCGTCAACCTTATCTTTTGTTGCATTATCAGGCCGGTGTTTCTCCTCCGTTTCATGGACAGTTTCAAAATGATAAACCAATATGTCTACTACGCACCCCTTTCCGAAACCCTTCCCCTCGTGTTTCTCTAACTTCACCCTCTCTCTGATCTTTTTGTTAGACCAATTAGCCAACAAAGGAAAATATCGAGAGACCGTTCGAGACTTAAAAACTACTCTATCCAAGTAGATAAAGGTAAAAATCAGAATAGGTCCCTTAAAGTACGTATTAGGATCACTAACCACTGCCTCTTTACATGAAATAACATTGTCCATCATTTGATCCCTTGCAAATTTTCACCAATTGAAATTAGGAACATCGGAGAGATCACCCAAGCAACTTAATATGCGAGTTCTAGGAGCATCACCAATCACACTGCACCCATCAACAGAGTTGAAACGATATACAAAAGAAAGTTTCTCTTGAAATCGTCTCCACCATCCCGCTGCTCCATCATCTTCTCTAGTACAAGTTTTTTGGTAATATTTGAGGTGCTAAACTGCCCTTTAAATCTCTTGACAGCCTCTAAATAAGCCTCCTCTTTGGAATACCTCCCAACTTGAATGATTTCTAATGAACCCATTGGAATTCCAGTTGCCAAGTAGACATCCTCATCTGTTATATTCAATTTCTCATTCATCAACGAACAATCAAAAGGATTGAATGACTCTACAATCCATTGTGCTAAATGACCATTGATTTCTTCTGTTTGAAGCTTGAGCAAACCCCCAAAACCCATGCTCTGAATGGGTCAATTTACTTCTCAGATGGGTTCAACTTGATCAGATTAGTTATCATTAAAGGACTCATCCTCGTAAGTAGAGTCTTATAGTCATTATTACGTTTCCTTCTTTTCGTAGCTTTGTTCACACTTGAGGTTCCTTCACCTTCGTCATTAGGCTTCCTTTTTTTTGTTAGGTTGCTTATTACTTGCACTTGCCTCTTCGCCTTTATCATTAGGCTTCTTACGAGGACTCCTTCGACATTGCACAACTTTTTCTGCTGTAGGAGTTTCCTTTTCCATATTATCTGGTAAAATTTAAGAACAATTATTAGCTTCATAATTGATAACATAATATTACAAATTGATGCAAATGGATAACCTAGATGGTCTAATCATTCACAAATTGTATGCATGTATGAGTATGTTTAATGCACATATATTGCTTTTTCATGCATATACACGGTAGTTTAATGCATATATGTTGCTTTTTGATGCATGTAAGAGGCTAGATGCCTATTGCCATCATTTACTATTATTTTTGAGCCAAACTATATCGAACGGGATTAAATCTAGGGGAGTGGTATCGTAAAATTCGAACGGGAAACGGTATTTTAATGCACATATATTGCTTTTTTTGTTAGGTTGCTTCTTACTTGGACTTGTCTCTTCGCCTTTATCATTAGGCTTCTTACGAGGACTCCTTCGACATTGCACAACTTTTTCTGCTGTAGGCGTTTCCTTTTCCATATTATCTGGTAAAAATTTAAGAACGGTTATTAGCTTCATAATTGATAACATAATATTACAAATTGATGCAAATGGATAACCTAGATGGTCTAATCATTCACAAATTGTATGCAGGTATGAGAATGTTTAATGCACATATATTGCTTTTTCATGCATGTACACAGTAGTTTAATGCACATATGTTACTTTTTGACGATGCCTATTGACTTATCTTTATTCGAACGGCCGCGAGACCTAAAGACACCCTAGAAGGGGAATAGTGAACCCTTTTCCAAGGGGACGAGATTAAAACTAGGAGAATGGTACCCTAAAAGTATGACGGGAAAGGGTTTAGGGTTGGATTAGGCAGGACAGCTTCGCGGACCCCCCTAATCCAACTCTAAACCCTTTCCCTTATCCTGATTCGAACGGCCGCGAGACCTAAAGACACCCTAGAGGGGGAAGAGTGAACCCTTTTCCGAGGGGACGGGATTAAAACTAGGGGAATGGTAACCTAAAAGTAGGACGGGAAAGGGTTCCCGCCAAATCCAACCCTAAACCCTTTCCCTTATCCTTATTCGAACAGCCGCGAGAGCTAAAGACACCCTAGAGGTAGAAGATTGAACCCTTTTCCGAGGAGACGGGATTAAAAATAGGGGAATGGTAACCTAAAAATAGGACGGGAAAGGGTTTAGGGTTAGATTTGGCGGGACCGCTTCGCGGATCCGCCTAATCCAACCCTAAACCCTTTCGCTTATCCTTATTCGAACGGCCGCGAGACCTAAAGACACTCTAGAGGTATAAGAGTGAACCCTTTTCCGAGGGGACGGGATTAAAACTAGGGGAATGGTAACCTAAAAGTAGGACGGGAAAGGGTTTAGGGTTAGATTAGGCAGAACCGCTTCGCGGACCCGCCTAATCCAACCCTAAACCCTTTCCCTTATCCTTATTCGAACGGCCACGAGACCTAAATACACCCTAGAGGGGGAAGAGTGAACCCTTTTCCGAGGGGACGGGATTAAAACTAGGGGAATGGTAACCTAAAAGTAGGACGGGAAAGGGTTTAGGGTTGGATTAGGCAGAACCGCTTCGCAGACCCGCCTAATCCAACCTTAAACCCTTTCCCTTATCCTTATTCGAACGGCCGCGAGACCTAAAGACACCCTAGAGGGGGAAGAGTGAACTCTTTTCCGAGGGGACGAGATTAAAATTAGGGGAATGGTAACCTAAAAGTTACGTAGCATATGTTTACGCGATATCGTGGTTGTACAGATTTTATGCATGTACACGATTGTTTAATGTACATATAAAGTAATTCCATGCATATGCAAAAGATAAGATCAGTTGAGACAGCTTACTTGAATGAGTTTGTTGTGGTTCAACATTTTTGGTTACTGAATTAGATGCCTTGCCTATTAATTCCTCATCATCTTTTGGTTTGGTTGAATAAAAAGTATGAATTGAGACAGGTTTTTTAACTGTTGGTTTTTTCTTTTGTGCGACATTTTTTCGTCCCATATCTGTCAATGATTTGAGAGATATTTTATGAATGCAAAAACACATATGGCTATACAAATATCGTGTAGAAAGTAGGACAGAAATTGAGGCAAAATGATTCTAACATTACTTCAAAGTACAAACCATTACATAAGTCTTAATTATACAAAGTACAAACCATTATAATTATACATAATACAAAAGGTTGGCAAAAAGACAACTTTAAAACCGCATCAGACTAAAGCACCAAGCCAAATACATTACATTTGGAAAATATAAACTTGGGCTATCTAGAGTTTACATAACCTAATCTAAGTTAAAGTTCTACGAACTAGTAATTGTCTTGCAACTACATATGTTGTTTGGAATGTTAAGGTTGGCATAGCGCGGAGCGCATCATTAATTTCTCAAACATTGACATCATTAAGCACCCTAATATGTGCTCTCTGCAATGGATTTCATTCTTGGTAAATATGCAATAGTAACCTAGCTGCCATATTCGGTGTCAGGTAACATTTACACCTTTGGGAAATTATTCTAGAACCCCTACGAACTATCCTAACGCCATTAACATCATTAATTCGCAAGTTGGCTCTGTATGCCGCATGAACAAGAGGTGCGTCAACATGAAAAAGGAACAGTTGAGACCATTGTTTACAGACATCGGCCATGTTTGCCTTGTCAAACTGACTATCAACTTTACTGAAAATTGTTTCCATGATATCTTGATCATCAAGAACACCATCACTTTGTGCTTGACTACGCCTACCATCTACCTGAACTTCATGACCTTCAAATGTCCAACTAACACTTGCTTTTTTTGCGGTTACATAGTTATGAATGAACTGTTGTCTATCTTCATCCTCAAGATTACCCACCCCAAGCAATGATTGTCCATATTAGACCATTGAAAGGGGCAAAGTTAGAAAACGATATACGTAGTTAGATAGGCTCCTAAAAACCTACATCTTATCTAGAGAGTCATTGATTCCGTAAGTAGGAGTACCATATTGAGGAAGCGAAAAGAAGTAAAGCAACAGAATAAACAAATGGATGTAGAAACAAAGAATTAAGTCGAACGTAGAGGAATCAATTGTATTGAAAATGAATCAGCAATAATAGTCGTATAACACAAAATTAGGGTTAGGATTGTAAACAAAATAATCAAAAATCAGATGATAAAATACTAAATTGAATATAGGAAAACTTAATTAAACATACATGCAACAGTTGAAAACAACAAAAACAAAAGACATCAAATGTAATCACGCATTTTTAAAGCAGAAATTGAACTAATTTGAAGCACAACAAAAGTAAAAATTGAGTAATAGCAAAGAAATAGTAGAAAATAAGGAATTACCTAAACTTAAGCGAGAAAACTATTGAAATTGGCGGAGTAATATGCTCAAAATCACAGCAATGGCGGTTGATCGTTGCAGGAAAAAGCCATGATCAACTTGAGAAGAAGAAGATGATCGAAGAGAGAGAGTGAGTGAGTGAGACATGAGTGAGAAAGAAAAAAGCGAGAAAGTCTTGAAGTTGGCGGAGTAATATGCTTAAAATCACAGCAATGGCGGTTGATCGTTGTAGGAAAAATTCATGATTAAACGAAGAAGAAGATGATCGATTGAAGAGAGAGAGAGTGAGTGGGCGATGAGTGAGAAAGGGAAGCAGTGACAATGAATGAGATTTGAAAGGTTTGGGGGGGTGTGTGAGCGGGTCATTCACAATTAACTCGTTAATCTCAGCCGTCCATATTATTAGATCTAAGGGCTGTGAGTGGTTCTCACAGTTTTCATTATACTAGTAGTTCTCACCGGATCCCAAATATATATATATATATATATATATATATATATATATATATATATATATATATAGAGAGAGAGAGAGAGAGAGAAAGAGAGAGAGAGAGAGAAAGGATCATGTGAGTCCTTATAGAAATAGTGAGTCCATAAGTCCTTTTGTGAGCCATTGGATCTTGGAAATGAAGGGTTGAGATGAAAACAAAAAAATGGTCATTAGTGGGTGTTTAATCCACTTCTCTCACATCCCCACTAATCAAACCCACTAATACATACCCAATCCAAACCCTAATACTTATACCCTTCCCTCATCTTTTTCTCTCATTTTAACCTCCCCCACTCTCTCTCTACCTCCCTTATCTCTCATCAATACTCTCAAATAAAACCAACAACAAAAACCAAAATAAAAAAAACCTAGATCTACAAATGAAAACCCTCATCCTCCACGCCGCCACCACTGACGCCGCCACCACCGACGCCGTCACCACCCACGCCACTCTCTCTCTCTCCACCGACGCCATCCCTACGGCCACTCTATCTTCTTCCTCACGGCCCACCACCGTCCCCTGTCACCCACCGCCTTCCACCGCCTTACCTCTCCTTTTTCTTTCTTTTATCTTTTTTTTTTTCACCCTCCCTCCTCTCCTCCGTTCGCCACGCGCCTCCCTCCACTCTCTGCCGGCGTCTCCTCCCTTCCCCGACCCCAGATCTGAAACAAACAACCACCACCCCCACCCTGTTGTGGTGGTTGTCGGTTTGATTGGTTGTTGTTGTTTGTTTCAGATCCGTGGTCGGGGCGGTCGTGGGTAGGTGGTGGTGAGAGCCGGTGTGGGGCTGGGGTAGGGGCGGTCGTGGGTAGGGTCGGTCGTGGGTAGGGCCGGTCGTGGGTACTTGTTGTTTGTTTTGTTTTGTTTTTTTTTTTAATTTCTTTTTTTGTTTGGTTGTTTTTTTTAATTTCTTTTGTTTGGTTGTTGTTTAATTTTGTTTTTTCTTATAGTTTTTTATGTTCAGATCTGATTTTTTTGAGTTACACAATTAAAGACTGAAGTTACACTTTTAAGGCTTGAAGTTACACTTATAAGCCTTGAAGTTACACTTATAAGCCTTGAAGTTACACGATTAAGGCTTCAAGTTTTGATTATTTTTCTGTTTTGCTTGTCGTTTTCCTTTTCTTTTTCTTCTTCAGTTTTGCTTAAATATTTGTTTTGTTTATTTTTCTGTTTTTCTTTGTTTTTTAGATCTGAAAAGGTGGGTCAAACTTTAATGACGTCTATTAAAATATCACATATTATTTATTAAAGTAACACATATTGTATATTAAAGTAACACATATTGTATATTAAAGTAACACATATTATATATTAAAGTAACACAAATCCTCTATTAAAGTTACACATATTGTATATTAAAGTAACACAAATTGTCTATTAAAGT
>JAIUZE010002591.1:0-21073 GCA_022085475.1 Heliosperma pusillum | reverse complement strand
GTATCTGCAGTTGGCTTGGAATGGTCTGAAAGTCGAACCATTTCCTATTGTGAAGGTGAAGATGAAAATTGAAGATTGGGTGGTTTTTGTGAATAGAGATGAGAATGGATCTTCTTCTCCTTCAAGATTAGATAGAATATCCGAGTATTTCTCACGAATATGATCTAAATTTGAAGTATCAGAAGCTTTTGAGATTTCGTTGAATAGCTTTTTTCTCCTACGCAGAGTTCTTTCTAGATCGAGGTCTAAAGAGATAAGGGTCCCTAGTCTAGAAGATCTGGGCATAAGATTGAAAAGCTAAGATGAAAAATCAAGAGAGGTCTAAAGGAATTTGGGTTCCTAAAGACTATATAAAACTAATTGCGATAAAAATCACAAGAAAAAGGAAAACTAAACCGTGCTCCCTGGCAACGGCGCCAAAATTTGATCGTGCTTGTCGCGAGCCCGATACAAAGATAAATTACCCAGAATAGGCTAATAACAAATTAATGTAATTAGGGAAGTAGGGGACGATCCTCAGGGAGATGGTGTTTCCTATAGAATGTGAGATGTCTCGCAATTGGGTTTTATCTAACGAGTTTCTGGGTTTTGGGATTTTGATATCTAAACTAATATAAAGCATAAATGAAAACAAAATAAAAACAAATGAAAACAATAAAGCAAGTGATGAAAAGCATCTAGGGAAGTAGGTTCACACATTTAGATTGACATATTGATGAAATTGGATTTAGGATATGCAAATAAATCATTGTGAGTTCGTAAGAATGATGTGTTCATTACAATCATAGATCAGATGGTCTAGCAGGCTTTTAGGCGATTTACTAGGTCTTAATCCACCATGTTATGCTTTGTCTATTCAATTCTCGTATCTCTACCTTGGAAAAGAATTCCATGCTAGTCAATGATTTCCGGCCAGAAGTCGTTAACTATCGTTACAATCCAAACATGCATAGACACAACATTTTAAAAGCACAATTTCTTTTATCCAATTATCATCTTTTAATCAATCTAACATGGCTACCCTACACCCTAGAAAGGTGACTACTTACTCATGATAATGTTTAAATTTAAGATAGTATTAACAAGAACTAGGATAGACATGTTTAGTTGGTTTTGACAATATTATAAGACTCTCTATGTGGCGATAATAACGACGCTAATTGACAAATCTAGGAAATGAAATGACGATTATAACAACATGAAAATGAATCTAAGATAATATGTTAAGAGAATAACAATCAAATGGAAAACAATAAAGACATTTAAACGAATGATAAAGTAGAAGTACCTATATGACGATCAATAACGAAAGCGATAACAATAATAGAAATCCTTGCACATAATAATCGATCCTTGAATTACAACACTTGAACCCAACAAAGTAGATTACAAAGATTGAAATTCCTATTAATCTAAGCTAAATTTTTGATGTGAAATGGACAGAAATAAACTAAGATCTAAAGACTAAAGAAGAAGGAAATGAGAGAAGGGAGGCTAGTTCCTCCTTCCTCCTAATCTAGGTTTTGTAAAGAAATGTAGAAGAGAATTGTGTGTAGAGATGTTGTGAGAAGAGTGGTTGGAGCTCTCTTTATATAGCATTAGGGTTTCGTGGGGAAGGGGTCAAGCATTGAACATATAGGACAAAAATAGGAAGTCGAAGCAATTTGTGCGGAGCAGCGAACATCCCCGATCGGGTAAACACTTCCCCGATCGGGTAAGTGGTTATCTAGAAGCTTTGACCAACGTTTCATCTTCCTTTGCCTATGACTCGACTTCCATCATCCCCCTTGACCTCTTCAATCGGGTTTGTTGATAGGGTTTGATGCAAAGCGATGAATTCTTCCGCCTAATTGATTGATTTTCCAACAACTACGAAACTGTCTTTGCTTCTTCTCTCTTTCGAATTAGGGAACCTTCTTGAAATGCCTTTCACTTGGTCAAGCTTGCTTCTTTAAATCGTCAGGTTCTAGGCAAATGCTCGGAAATATAGAAAAAGGGCGTAGAAACGTCACTTTCCCTACAAAACAGGTTAGAACATAGGAATTCGCCTAGAAGACGATATTAGCTCATAAAGTGGCATAACAAAGCACAAATGACATACAAAACCGAGCTAAATTGGGGGTTAAAACCATACAAATATTCACTTATCAATTACTCATCCCAACGCTACTCTTGAAGTCAATTTCAATTAGGAACGTTTCAAGGCTCTCGTTGACGACCGATTTTACCCCAAAGAGTTCAAACAGCAAAGACTCAAATAATTCATCGATTTCAATCAAGGTGACTTGACGGCTCACGACTTCACCACTCAATTCAACAAACTTGCTCACTTTGCACCAAGACTCATCAAGGATGATGAAGATCGAGCTTTTTACTATCGTAATAAGCTTAGTGCTTTGCTCCAAAGCAAATTAAGGAGAAATTCTACCTCTTTTGGAGAATTGTATGATGATGCACTTTAAGCCGAGAACTCCATGAAGGCAATCAAGGATGAAGCAAAGATGAAAAGTCTCCCTCATTCCTTGTCACCTAGGCCAAACTTCTATGGAAAAAGGTCGTTTACTCCCTCGTCTTCCAATGCCTATGCCAACAAGCGGAGATTCAACCCTCCCCCAAATGCAAATGCAAGGGCTCCCACTCATTTCTTGCCCCAAGCTACTTCTAATGTGGCTCATAGGCCTTATGCTCCCCCTCAAGCTCAAGCTCAAGGTCGCCTTTGTAACCGTTGTAGACAACCATGTCACCCCGGCGTTGGATGCTTCAACCGACCTTACATTTGCTACTTTTGCCAGAAGCACGGTCACCGTTATGATGAATGCCGCGATCGGAAGTTGCCCCTTCCAATTGCCAAACCCAAGGGATCTATCTATGTGCTAAGCCGAGTCGAAGCCAATGCTCATCCGGAGATAATTACGGGTATGTTTTGAATCTTAGAGCAACCGTGTCTTATTCTATTTGACACCGAAGCATTTATGTCCTTTGTGTCTTCAATTTATGTTGATAAGTTATCTATCGAGCCTAATTCTAGTGAGGATACCCCCATATCCTTGCCATCCGGAGAAATTATCTCATGTTATACCATTTACCCTAATGTCCCTATCTCTATTGCGGGAACCATCTTTCCCACTAATCTCTTTAAGTTTCCTCTAGGAGAGTTTGATGTAATCCTAGGTATTGATTGGCTAGCGTTGTACCACGCTAGATTCGAGTGTAGAGATAAAAAAAATTATTTAAAGAGTCCTTTAGGAGTTAGAATAACCTATAAGGGGTCTCATTTCCGAATGGGTGTGCAATTGATTTCCGCAATGAAGTTGGTGAGTATGGTAAGAAAGGGTCACCAAGCGTTCTTGTGTATTGTGACTTCTACAACTACCATCTTACCAAAGATTGAAGACGTGCCGATAGTACGTGACTTTGTTGATGTATTCCCCGAAGACTTGCCCGGAATCCCTCCCTAGCGTGATGTTGAGTTTTCCATTGATCTTGTGCCCGGATCCGGACCCATAGCTAAAGCTCCTTACCGCATGGCTTCAATCGAGTTGAAAGAGTAAAGGAAGCAACTTGATGAAATGATTGAAAAAGGTTTGATTCGACCGAGTGCCTCACCTTGGGGTGCTCCCGTTCTCTTTGTGAAAAAGAAGGATGGTTCCATGAGACTTTGTATTGACTACCGTGAGTTGAACCGAATTACAATCAAGAACAAGTATCCTTTACAAAGAATTGAGGATTTGTTTGATCAACTAAAGGGTGCTTCTACCTTTTCCAAGATTGATTTGAGATCCGGATACCACCAAATTCCCGTTCGTGATGCCGATATACCGAAGACCGCTTTTAGTACAAGGTATAGTCACTTTGATTTCAAAGTGATGCCATTTGGTTTGACAAATGCTCCCGCTATTTTCATGGATCAAATGAACCGCACTTTTAGTGAGTATCTTGATAAGTGTGTAGTGGTTTTCATCGACGACATCCTTATTTTCTCCAAGACCGAAGAAGAGCATGCTATTCAACTTAGGACCATATTGGGTGTCCTTCGTCGTAAAAAGTGGTTTGCCAAATTCTCTAAGTGTGAACTTTGGTTACCTAAGGTGTCCTTTCTTGTACATGTAATTTCTAAAGAAGGTGTGATGGTAGATCCTTCTAAGATTGAAGCCGTGGTTGGTTGGAAGAGTCCAACCGATGTTAGAGAAGTACAAAGTTTTCTTGGTTTACCTGGTTACTACCGTCGATTTGTCAAAGATTTCTCAAAGCTTGCTAGAACGATGACTCAATTATTGAAGAAAGAAACCAAGTTCGTATGGAATGAAGCTTGTGAATCCGCTTTTCAAGAATTAGAGAAAAGGTTGACTACCGCCCCGGTGTTGACCTTACCTGAAGATGGTGTAGACTTTGATGTCTACTGTGATGCTTCCAAGATGGGATTGGGTTGTGTGATTATGCAAAATAGGAAAGTGGTTGCTTATGTCTCGAGACAGTTAAGAGTTCATGAAGTGAACTACCCTACTCATGATCTGGAATTAGCCGTCGTGGTCCATGCCTTGAAAGTGTGGAGGCACTATCTTATTGGTGTTCATTGTCGCATATTTACCGATCACAAGAGTTTGAAGTACATATTTACTCAAAAAGAGTTGAATATGAGACGAAGAAGATGGTTGGAATTGGTGAATGACTATGATTTTGAGTTGCTATTGTTGGAGTAGGTGTCCTCCACAATAGTGCGCCACATAATAAATCGTATTATGGAATATAATTGGGATATTTATTGACTATATATATGATTAGTCAGTTGATTAACGTAAATCAATAACGGTTGGCTGACTAGAGTTTGACGTTATTGTCGTTTGACGGCGGTGATCAACTGATCCCTTTCGGTCACACCTAAAGGATGAAATCCAAATAGTAACTAATTATTTGTATACGATACAGTTAATTAGTACATTACATATATTCGATATGTACGAGAGTTAATTATTAGAAATTGAGTTAAGAACTCAAATTCGATTAAACTTATTTTTCAATTATGCGATAATTGACTAATAAATTTATATCTTATTTTAATACGATTAAATAAGATTTAACTTAGTAATTAATCGTTAAATTACTAAATTAGTTGAGGTTTTGAGATAGAGGTAATTAGTTAATTATATTTACAAGGAGTTGTAAAATAAATTAACTAAGCATTGTGGGACCCATTATATATTGATATAATGGTAAAATATTACTTAAAATGTTAAGTACATATTATTTATTTAATTGAGTCATATAATTGTTATATGATCAAATTAACACTTAATTATACAAGATAATTAACCATATGATCAATAAGTATTTGTGAGACAAATATCAAAAATCAAAATGGATCCAACTAGGCCAAAATGGCCGGTTATGTTGTAGTTACAAAGGTGATGATTTTTGTTCTTGTTTATACTCTTTAGTTACTAATTGAAAGTGACATAACAAGTTGAAATAATCATCACTTATACTACAACACTCCACTCTAATGCATGTGATCAAATTGAACAAAATAATAGTCCAATTTTGGACAATGTGGTCCGACCAAATGGCCTTTATAATGAACTATTGTTGTTCATTTTACTACTACTTCATTTTGTGCAATTAGTTTACTTCTCTCTAAAATTCTTCCTCTCACTAAAACTCTCATAAACTAATATTTCTAAGTATTACTAGTGTAGTAATATAGTCATAATATTAGTAGTATATTATCTATCTTATTATAAGAGTAGATTATTTGGGTTAATCTTGGTGCAACTTGAAGGAGGTCTTCTAGTTTGGAGATTTCTTGTGTTCATCCATATTTGTAGCTCAAGAACAACAAGAAGGAGTTCTTGTTGTGCCCATATATTTTCATATCAATGTGAGGAAATTTCTTCTTTTATATAAATGTCTTTATATTTGCATGCATGTTACATAGATCATTAAATACTAAATTAACAAGTAATTTAGCAACTAATTAGAGGAGTCTAATTAAGGTCTATGGACTTTCATGTGGTATCAGAGCTAGCTTGTAGCATGCATGTTCATTTTGGACATTTTTATTAAAGTTATAAGATAACTAATAAATCAAAGATTTTGAGTTAAAATACGATTCTGACGAAAGTTTTTGGTGCATGTATACCTACTGACCTCAAAATGTTTGTGGTCAAATTTCGTGATTTTAGGGATTAATTTGCTATTTATTTTGATTTTTGGCGTTTAAACCGAGTTAACATGCATTTTATGAGTTAAAAGTTAACTAAAAATAGTTGCATGTTGATTCTGGCCATGAAATTTTAATATGATCTCACATGCATTTCTTACATATTGTATGTAAAATTTCGTGACTTTTACTTATGTATTTCATGTTCATTAATATTTATACGATAAAAGTCGATAATATGAGATTATAACGTTCATAAAATTGAAACGTCCATTTCTGGTCTTGAAACTTTTTTTTAAATTTTATATTTTGATTTTGATACTCTTGGTTAAATTTCATAATTTGTTTCACGTTTTCACTATATCTAATGTTTTTATTTGATAAAACCATTAAATACAAAGCTATTTGTTCATAAAATTATTTTAAATTTTTTGAGCAAATGTTTTTTATTTTTATAGTTCCTAAAATTGTTCCAGAATGTATAAAAGTTTTGGTTTCAAATTTTATGATGTTTATATTTTATTTTGGTTTTATTTCATAATTGTTATGATTAAACCGTAATATTTAGCAAATGAAATCAAATCGATCTAATTAATAACCAAAAAAATTAGTAATGACTAATTTTGAGTTCTAAATCAGTTTAGTTAATTAGTTTGAATTTAAATGAGATTTAAAAGTTGATAGTGATTTTTAATGGTTAAAAATCAATAAATCCCGAAAAAAAAATCGAGCTACAATGAGCATGAATTGAACTTAGGACGATTTTGGCATGAATTTGGCAGCAATTTATTTTATTTATGTTTGAATGAATGAATGTCATTTATTTAATAATTTATGCAAAGTTTTGTACCTAGTATGGCCTAGTTATTTTTAATCGTTATTACCCGTAATGTAAGGGAATAACGGTTTGGTTGTAATTTTATTGCGATCTCGTATCGCCGGTTTGTATAATTTAATAATTTTATTTTATAGAATAAATGTATAATAGGAATTTGTATATTTGTATATTTGTAATTATTTTTTATGAAGACCGGTGACTCCCTCAAGACGGTGCCATTTTGGAAGGTGTTCCAAGTGAAGAGGCAAGGGACCAAGGAGTTGGTTTCCGAATTTGTAACTATCTAGTTAATTTTGATTAGCTAGGTGGCCATACTAGGATTTTATTGTTGCTTGGTTGCTTGCTTTATTTCCGCTCATGCCAAAATCGTCACACATGCATTTTATTTACCGTTATTGTCAATTCAACGTTATTCACAATTCACCGACTTAGTTCACTTATAGGGAATTAATAACTAAATTGACAAGATCTCTCACATATTTAAAAAATTGAGATTAGCCTTACCAATTAATAACACCTATGAATCCCGTGTTCATTAGGGCTACCACGCTCGTGGGTCCCTTTTTACCTCGGGTAAGTAGGGTGATACGATCACAAGCTAAAATTGGATTGGACTCAACGAGATAAGCGTTATCTTGGGACTAGGAGATGGATTTAGTTGAAATCCGTCAACCAAGAGTTCTTAGGGTAGAATTAGTCAAGTAATGACTTACCATTTCTAGATAAAAGTAGCATGCGATGACTATTTTTATTTAAAGATGGGTCTTGGAATCATTTATATAATTTAGTGAGAGGTCATTATATGAATGCTAAACTTGTACAAATGTTTTTCAAGTAAATTAACAATGAATGTTTATATATTTTGCAGCAGGAGCTGGGGCACAGGGCAGGGCAGAATTCAACACTAGGGACAAGGAGCAGGCCAAGGGGGATCAAGGGGTGAGCATTGGTAACCAAGGGGAGGTCTTCATGGGTATCCAAGGGTCAATCTGGGGGCAAGGGATGGGTAACAAAAGGGGGAGCTGCAAGCTGAGCCATGTTGGCCAGGACACGAGCCAGGACACGAGCCAGACACGAGCCAAACAAGCCAAAGACAAACCCACCAACACCCAACCACAAAATCACAAAAACAGCCTACAACAGCCACTTGGGGAAGCCATAACTACCACCACACTTCAAACCACCAGCTACCACCAAGCCCAGCTAAAACCTTACCCACCTAGGTCCAAAAAAGTCCTAGGGAACCAGTTCCAAAACACAACACAACTACCCTAAAAATCCAAATCAAAACAGCCTACCTAAAGCATAAAGCATAAAGCAGTCTTTCCATTTCTAGCTAAAAACTGAAAGACTATCTCCAAAAGTCTTTCCTTGTCTTCCCTACTATTAGAACTACTGCAGAAGAAGGTCAATGAGTATTAATGAGCTTCGTCCACAAGCTTCAAGCCAACACCAAGCAACAAAGCACAACCTGGAGCATGTCACTGTCATATGTCTGCAATTGTCTGTTTTCAGTTTTCTTTTGTATTTTCAATCTGAAATTGTAGCCAGTAACTTGTCACGTTTATGTAGATTAATCCTGGCCCTTAGATGTTATTCTAGGGTTGTATTAGATCAAGCATTGAGGCCTATATAAGGACCCATGCTCTTTTGTATAAGGCAGTTGATTATTGAATGAAAAAAACTTGAGCATTGTTCTCATTTCCAAAATCTTTCCAACTTGTGCTTTGTCTTAGTTGAAAGTCAGGCCTGATAACATCCTGTGCTAGGCTGTGGTTGTTGATCTACGTCTGTGGCAAGTTAGATATCCCTGTGCATAGACTGTGGGGTGTTTGCTTGTTGTTTAGTTCAAGCCTGCTTACCTGTGCTTGGCTGTGGTAAGGAGTCTTAGCTAGTCTAGTTTGTTGTTTGATTCCCTGTGTTGAGCTGTGGGAGTTGAGTAACATCCATATCCAGTGCTAGATAGGAGTCTAGGGTCCAATTCCTAACACACCCCTATAATATCACTGCAATTCTGGCATCAGAGCTTTGGTTGTGAGGCCATTGTTATCCTAACTACAACAAAAACACAAAAAATAACCCAATGAGTGAAGAGAGGCTTGCAGGTATTGAAGTCAAGGTGGATCAGCTAGCAGGCACTGTAAATGTAGTGCTGGCTGCCTTGAACACTGTCATGGAGAACATTGCTCCTCCACTGAGGGGAAGACCACCCCCTAGAGGCAGAGGCAGAGGTCGTGGCCACATGGGCATGGGAAGAGGACATCCCCTGCAGGAGGAAGAAGGGTCAGACTCAGGAGAAAGCAACAGAACTTATGAGGAGATTCCAGAGCACACTGACAAGCATCTCAAGGTAGAAATTCCTGAATTCTCTGGTAGTTTAAACCCTGATGATCTATTAGAATGGATTAGGGATGTTGAGAAGGTATTTGAATACAAAAGTTACTCTGATATTAAGTCTTTTAAAGTTGCTGTGCTAAGATTGAAAGGGTATGCATCCCTATGGTTTGACAACTTAAAGCACCAAAGGATTAAGGAGGGTAAGGAACCTCTTAGGTCTTGGTCAAAACTGAAAAAGAAAATGCTAAACAAATTTGTCACTAAAGACTACACCCAAGATCTGTTCATTAAACTATCCAAACTGAAACAAGAAGAGAGGTCTGTGGAGGCATACCTCAGGGACTTTGAGCAATTGACTCTCCAGTGTGAGGTCAATGAGAAACCTGAGCAAAGGATTGCCAGATTCTTGGAGGGTTAGATAGGAGCATTGCTGCTAGAGTTAGGATGCAACCTTTGTGGTCCTATGATGATGTTGTCAACCTGGCTTTAAGGGTTGAAAAAATGGGGAAAACCAAACCAACTCTACCTAAGCCTGTTACTAGACCTGCATACAAACCTTACAGTGGTATTAGGATGGGAGAGACCCCTAAAACAACCAGCCAGTCAACCACAGACAAAGGAAAGGGAGTTGTGAACTCTAAACCCAACCCCACCCCAACTGAGAACAAAATCAGATGTTTCCAATGCCAAGGTTATGGTCACTTTAGGAAGGACTGTCCTTCTAAGAGAACCATGACACTTATGGAGGTAGAAGAGTGGGAGAAGGAGGGATTAGTTGAGTATGAGGTTGATGACAGCATGGTGTTAGAGGTAGTGACAGCTGAGGAGGAACCAATGCAGGACTTGGTCATGGCTCATCCTGACACAGGCCATAACTTGGTCCTATGGAGGGTCATGCACTCTCAACATACTCCATTGGAGGATGACCAGAGGTCTTTGATATTCAGAAGCAGGTGCACCATTCAAGAGAGGGTATGCAACTTGATCATTGATGGGGGGGAGTTGTACCAATGTGGCTTCCATCACCCTAGTGAACAAGCTAAGTCTGATTACTCAAGAGCATCCACACCCCTATAAACTGAGATGGCTTAACAAGGGGGCTGAGGTGAGGGTTGATAGGCAATGCCTGGTGCCCTTCTCTATTGGGAAGGTATACCAAGATGAGGTATTGTGTGATGTAGTACCAATGGATGCCTGTCACCTACTACTAGGGAGGCCTTGGGAGTTTGATAGAAACACCACTCATCAGGGTAGGGATAACACCTATAGCTTCAGGCATGGGGGAAAGAAGGTAACTTTGACACCTCTACCACCCAACCAGAGGAATTATGGGAGTCCCAATGTGCCAGAGGAGGTCAATGGGGTGTTGTTTTTATCAGAGGCAGCTATGATCAAGGAGATGAAGCAAGAACAACCTGTGATCATCTTGCTATCTAAGGAAGTAACAGAAGGGGAAGGTTCCAAGTTGCCAGCAGAGGTTGAACCTTTGATCTTGAGATACAAGGAGGTCTTTCCAAGAGAGTTACCAGATGGACTACCACCCCTAAGAGGGATTGAGCACCACATTGATTTTGTCCCAGGTTCTGTGCTGCCAAATAGGCCAGCCTACAGGAGTGACCCAACTGCCACCAAGGAGTTGCAGAAGCAGATTGAGGAGCTTATGAGCAAAGGGTTTGTGAGGGAGTCCCTAAGCCCTTGTGCTGTACCTGCTCTACTAGTGCCCAAGAAGGATGGCACCTGGAGGATGTGCACTGACAGCAGGGCAATCAACAACATTACAGTCAAGTATAGGTTCCCCATTCCAAGGCTAGATGACATGCTTGATGAGCTAAGTGGAGCTCAGGTCTTTTCTAAGATTGATCTAAGGCAGGGTTACCATCAGGTGAGGCTCAGAGAGGGGGATGAATGGAAGACTGCATTCAAGACAAAACATGGTCTGTATGAATGGCTTGTCATGCCATTTGGACTATCCAATGCACCAAGCACCTTCATGAGACTTATGACAGAAGTGTTGAGGCCTTGTTTAGGCAGGTTTGCTGTGGTTTACTTTGATGACATCCTAGTGTATAGTAGCAGCAGAGGGGAACATCTCAGGCACCTTGAAACAATCTTTGGGATCTTAAAGGAGCAGAAGCTGTATGGGAAGCTAGAGAAGTGTACCTTCATGGTTGAGGAGGTTGCATTTCTAGGGTACATTGTGTCAGGAAGAGGAATCTCAGTTGATCAGGAGAAGGTTGCAGCCATTCAAACATGGCCTACACCTAAAACCATCACTGAGGTGAGGGGGTTCCATGGGTTAGCTTCATTCTATAGGAGATTCATCAAGAACTTCAGTTCAGTTGTAGCACCCATCACTGAGTGCTTGAAGAAAGGGGAGTTTCAGTGGACTGAGGAGGCCCAACAATCCTTTGAGAGGATCAAGAGGTTGATGTGTGAGACTCCAATCCTTAAACTACCTGACTTTGATCAGCTGTTTGAGGTGGAATGTGATGCCAGTGGGGTTGGCATTGGGGCAGTGTTGATACAAGGGCAAAAGCCAGTTGCTTATTTTAGTGAGAAACTGAATGGTGCCAAGCTCAAGTACTCCACTTATGATAAGGAGTTCTATGCCATCATCAGAGCAGTCATGCATTGGGGGCACTACTTGAAGCCAAAGCCTTTTGTTCTGCACTCAGATCATGAGGCATTGAAGTATATCAGTGGCCAACACAAGCTGAATCACAGGCATGCCAAGTGGGTAGAGTTTCTACAATCCTTTACATTCTCTAGTAAGTATAAGGAGGGGAAACAGAATGTTGTGGCAGATGCACTGTCAAGGAGGCATTCTTTGTTAGCAGTCATGGAGCAAAGGGTGTTGGGGTTTGAATTTCTGAAAGAATTGTACAAGGAGGACCCTGACTTTGCTGAGGAATGGATCACACAAACTGGAGGAGGAAGGACTCAAGGGGGGAAGTACATGCTGCAGGAAGGGTTCTTGTTCCAAGGAAACAAGCTATGCATCCCAAGGGGCTCTTACAGGGACCTACTCATCAGAGAAGTACACTCAGGAGGACTAGGGGGACACTTTGGGGTTCAAAAGACACTTGAAATACTGCAGGATCAATTCTATTGGCCCAGGATGATAGGGGATGTTCAGGTTGTCCTCAGGAGGTGCTCCACATGTCAACAAGCCAAGAGCTCTTTCCAGACTGGACCTTACACTCCACTACCAGTGCCAAACAGACCTTGGGAGGATGTGAGCATGGACTTTACTGTTGCACTACCCAGAACACAAAGAGGTAAGGATTCTGTAATGGTTGTTGTTGACAGGTTTAGCAAGATGGCTCACTTTGTGGCTTGCAAGAAGACTGAGGATGCTGCAAGTGTTGCTGAGCTATACTTGAAGGAGATTGTGAGGCTACATGGGGTTCCTAAGTCAATAGTCTCAGACAGGGATGTTAAGTTCATGAGTTACTTCTGGAAAACACTATGGAGAATCTTGAAGACCAGGCTTTTGTTCAGCACTTCTCACCACCCTCAGACTGATGGCCAAACTGAGGTCACAAACAAGACTCTAGGGAGGATCTTGAGGTGTCTGGTAAGCAAGTCCTTGAAGGATTGGGACTTGAAGCTGGCTCATGCTGAGTTTGCTTTCAACAGAGCACCCTCATCTGCAACAGGTCACAGCCCATTTGAGGTTGTCTATGGGATTAACCCACTTATGCCACTGGAATTAGCTAACATACCAAGGGAGGAGGTGAACTTTGATGCAAAGAGGAGGGTTGAGCAGATGGTGAAGCTTCATGAGGCAGTCAGAAAGCAGATAGAAAGAGCAAATGAGAGGTACAAGAAACAGTCCAAGGTTCCTAGGTCCAAGAGGGAGTTTGTGCCAGGGGATTTGGTGTGGCTCCACTTGAGGAAGGAGAGGTTCCCAGCTAGGAGGAAGAACAAACTCATGCCTAGAGCTGATGGTCCATTTGAAATCATAGAAAGTGTTGGTCCTAATGCATACAAGGTTGATCTACCAGGAGACTATGGGGTTCATGGCACGTTCAATGT
Source organism: Heliosperma pusillum (assembly GCA_022085475.1). Taxonomy (NCBI): domain Eukaryota; kingdom Viridiplantae; phylum Streptophyta; class Magnoliopsida; order Caryophyllales; family Caryophyllaceae; genus Heliosperma; species Heliosperma pusillum. The sequence goes on along the minus strand of JAIUZE010002591.1, from coordinate 7,703 downwards.
AGGGGATCTCAGTCCATACTATGGGGATTCTGGAGATGAGGAGGCTACAGGCTTGAGGACAAGCCCAAATCAACCAGGGGAGGATGCAGCAGGAGCTGGGGCACAGGGCAGGGCAGAATTCAACACTAGGGACAAGGAGCAGGCCAAGGGGGATCAAGGGGTGAGCATTGGTAACCAAGGGGAGGTCTTCATGGGTATCCAAGGGTCAATCTGGGGGCAAGGGATGGGTAACAAAAGGGGGAGCTGCAAGCTGAGCCATGTTGGCCAGGACACGAGCCAGGACACGAGCCAGGACACAAGACACGAGCCAAACAAGCCAAAGACAAACCCACCAACACCCAACCACAAAATCACAAAAACAGCCTACAACAGCCACTTGGGGAAGCCATAACTACCACCACACTTCAAACCACCAGCTACCACCAAGCCCAGCTAAAACCTTACCCACCTAGGTCCAAAAAAGTCCTAGGGAACCAGTTCCAAAACACAACACAACTACCCTAAAAATCCAAATCAAAACAGCCTACCTAAAGCATAAAGCATAAAGCAGTCTTTCCATTTCTAGCTAAAAACTGAAAGACTATCTCCAAAAGTCTTTCCTTGTCTTCCCTACTATTAGAACTACTGCAGAAGAAGGTCAATGAGTATTAATGAGCTTCGTCCACAAGCTTCAAGCCAACACCAAGCAACAAAGCACAACCTGGAGCATGTCACTGTCATATGTCTGCAATTGTCTGTTTTCAGTTTTCTTTTGTATTTTCAATCTGAAATTGTAGCCAGTAACTTGTCACGTTTATGTAGATTAATCCTGGCCCTTAGATGTTATTCTAGGGTTGTATTAGATCAAGCATTGAGGCCTATATAAGGACCCATGCTCTTTTGTATAAGGCAGTTGATTATTGAATGAAAAAAACTTGAGCATTGTTCTCATTTCCCAAAATCTTTCCAACTTGTGCTTTGTCTTAGTTGAAAGTCAGGCCTGATAACATCCTGTGCTAGGCTGTGGTTGTTGATCTAGTCTGTGGCAAGTTAGATATCCCTGTGCATAGACTGTGGGGTGTTTGCTTGTTGTTTAGTTCAAGCCTGCTTACCTGTGCTTGGCTGTGGTAAGGAGTCTTAGCTAGTCTAGTTTGTTGTTTGATTCCCTGTGTTGAGCTGTGGGAGTTGAGTAACATCCATATCCAGTGCTAGATAGGAATCTAGGGTCCAATTCCATACACTCCCCTATAATATCACTGCATATTTCTTTTTGTTGTAGTTACCATATTCGCATAATGTCAACATCATCAAACGTTGCAACCTTGGGTAAGGACTCATGGTTGAGGTCCGTCATGGACAAGTGTGTCCTAAAGGATGACGGAAGTAACTTCGTTCAATGGGAGTCAACGATCAAGAGCGCCGCGTTATCCGATAACGTGCTTCGCTACTTGGTCGAAACCCCCCCACCGAACCCGCGCCAAGATCGTCCGCGGTGGTTCGGGCCGAATATGACCTTTATTTGAAGGTTGCTAATGATGTCAAGAATGTCTTGATTTGGTCAATCTCACCCAAACTCAAACTTCAATTGATTTCTCTCAATACATATGCGATATTCACGAGGATCACTTCGATGTTTTCGCAAGCCCCTCAAATTCTCCAACTTGAGGCAATTACGAAATTCTTTGACGCTAAGCTTCAAAGGGGCCAAAAAGTTGGCCCACACGTGCTCAAAATGGTTGAGCACGCGGACACCTTAGAGCGTCTAGGGTGCAAATTCCGAAGAATTTGGTGGTGGGTAAGATCCTTCATTCACTCTCACCTAAGTTCACCCAATTTAGGGTGAACTATAAATGAATGGCATGGACAAGAGTTTCCATGAACTCCATGCACTCCTCACCCAAGCGGAGAGGGACATGGAGGCTAGTGGGAGTGAACCCAAGGATGTTCTTTCCATGAAAATGAAGAACATGAACCTTGGGGTGAGGAAGGACAAGGGAAAGGGTAAGACTCTTTTCAAGAAATCCGGCAAGGGAAAGGGCAAGGTCTTTTATAAGGCCAAGCCCAAGGTCAACAAACACGCGGAGGCGGATTGCTATTATTGTAATGGCAAAGGGCATTGGAAACGCAATTGCCCCAAGTACTTGAAAGATAAGAAGGACGGTTGTGTGACAACGTCAGGTAAAATTCTTTCATCACTCTATATGATAGATATTAACTTTGCTAGTACATCTTCTTGGGTATTTGATACCGGTTGTGGTTCTCACCTTTGTAATCATGTACAGGGGCTGAGGGACGCGCAAGCACTAGCCAAGGGTGACGTGGACCTGCGCATGGGAAATGGAGCTAAGGTAGCCGCAGTTTCCGTGGGCACCTACGTTCTTCTTTTGCCTAATGGTTTAGAGTTGTATTTAAATAATTGCTATTATGTTCCAACTCTTACCAAGAACATTATCTCCATTTCCGTGTTAGACATGGAAGGTTTTTCTTTCTGCATTAAAAACAACTGTTGTACTTTTGCTTTTAATAAAATGGTTTATGGCGAGGCCATTTCTATTGGAGGTATTTATGTTCTAGATATTGCAAAAGAGGTCTATCATGTAGAAAATAAGAAGCTCAAAACAGGTGAACCTAATCAATCATACCTTTGGCATTGTCGTTTAGGGCACATAAACGAACGACGCATAAAGAGACTTGTTTCATCCAAAGTACTAAAACCATTCGATTACGAATCTTATGGCGTATGCGAATCTTGTCTTCTAGGCAAGATGACTTGAACTGAAACTTCTTAGGAAAGGATGGTTTTGTTGTATGAATAGGCCACGGTTAGCACTCCCTCACACTTGACTCACTTGTTTAGAAAAAGACCCCAACAACCTGCACTAGGCTAGGCAATTCAGATAGTACCTTGCATCCTAGCACACAAGCACAGATGACAAGGGGTGGTGTTAGGACTCAAGACACACAAGTAATGAGTTCTAATCCCTGCAGTCTTAGCTCACACACAAGCTTACTAAGAAATGCTACAACACTTAGCTTTTGCTGAAGGATTGTTTTGAACAAAGTTCAGAATTATATTAATCAAAGTCTGCCTTCTTTAGGTTACAACTTAGGCCTTATATAGGCAATTACAACAGATCCTGACCCTTGAAAAACAAGGACATCTAAGGGCTCTAAGAGCCTTACATCTTACTGAAAGCAAACTACAAAGTCAGCTAATGAGGACAACAAAAACAGACTGCAAAACATAGAAAAGAAAGACTGCAAAAGTAGGTTTGTCCCTTTCCAGAAATGGTAAGTCTGCAAACTGTCTTGGGAAGTCTTTGCTTGGCTTGTTCTTGCTGTGTTTGGGACTGACAAAGGCTTCATATACGACCTTCCTAACATACTAACTACACCTGAGGTTGATCATACACAAAAATAAGGAGCTTTGGACAGAAATATTGGCCTTGGTGCCAGCTGACTCCTCCATATGACCTTCACTCTTCTAGGCTGTTTTAGATGGACTTCTAGACTTTATTTGGAAAACTTGTCCTGGACTTTTCTCTTGCTAAGGACCTCAACTTTAAGGGAAAAGAAGATGGAGCCCCTGGTTGGACTCGTACTGCATGATATTTGACTTATACTCTGGCTGGTCTTGGCTGTTTTTCAGGAAACTGGACCCTGCTCTTGTGACCCTTCTTGTGGTTGTGCTTGCTTGACTTGTTGCTGCTTCTTGGCTGTAATGGGGGTGCTTGGGGAGTGTTATACCAGGTGCCTTTGGTGTGGGGCTCTTGCCTGTTTGGTTGGGGGTTGGTTGGGACCCTTTGGCTGTACTGGTGCAATCCTGGCTAGCTGAGTTCTTGGCTTGGTGATGATGGAGCTCTACTCCTGTTTCAAACTCTCCTTCTTGAAAAGGATTTGCCCTCAAATCCTCACTGTTCTCCTCATCAGACTCTCCATAGTAAGGGCTCAGATCACCCACATTGAATGTTCCATGTACTCCATACTCTCCTGGGAGGTCAATCTTATATGCATTGGACCCCAACTTCTCCATGACCTCAAAAGGACCCTCTGCCCTTGGACTTAGCTTGTTCTTTCTTTTGTCAGGAAACCTCTCCTTCCTTAGGTGCAACCATACTAGATCTCCTACTTTGAACTCTTTGGATTTCTTTGGACCCTTTGCTCTGGCTTTATACATCTAATTAGTCTTCTCAATTTGCTGTTTCACCTTAGCATGTATCTGCAACATCTGTTCTACCCTGTTCCTTGCATCATAGGGCACCACCTTCTTTGCCATTGGTACAAGTTCTGTTGGCATCAAGGGGTTAGTGCCATAAACAACTTCAAATGGACTTTTACCTGTACTGGTGGAGGGGGCTCTGTTGAAAGCAAATTCTGCCTGTGCCAGCTGCAAATCCCAATCCTTTAAAGACCTTGAAATGATACACCTGAGAATCCTGCCCAGAGTCTTGTTTGTTACCTCTGTCTGCCCATCAGTTTGGGGATGATGAGAGGTGCTGAACAGGAGCCTTGTCTTTAGAAGCTTCCAAAGTGTCCTCCAGAAGTGACTCATGAACTTAGTATCTCTGTCAGATACTATGGTTCTTGGTACTCCATGGAGCTTCACAATCTCCTTGAAATACAAGTCTGCAACTCCCATGGCATCTTCAGTTTTCTTGCAAGCAACAAAGTGTGCCATTTTACTAAATCTGTCCACAACCACCATGACTGAGTCCTTGCCCCTCTGAGTTCTTGGAAGAGCCACTATAAAGTCCATACTAACATCCTCCCAAGGCTTGTCTGGGACTGGTAAGGGGGTGTATGCTCCAGCCTGAAAGAATGACTTGGACCTCTGGCAAGCACTACACCTTCTTATCACATCCTGAACATCTCCCAACATCCTTGGCCAATAAAATTGTTCCTCCAGCATGTCATAGGTCTTCTGGATGCCAAAGTGGCCAGCTAGACCATTTGAGTTAACCTCTTTCACTAACAACCCCCTATAAGGACCCTTTGGTATACAGAGTTTGTTCCCTAGGAACAAGAATCCTTCCTGCTCTGAGTATCTACTCCCATTCTTAGTGGTGCCCTCCAATCTTGCCACCCAGTCTTCTTTGAAATCAGGATCCTCCCTATAAAGCTCCTTCATGTGCTCAAACCCAAGCACTCTTTGCTCCATGTATGTCAGCATCATGGTTCTCCTTGACAAAGCATCTGCCACTACATTGTTTTTCCCCTCAATGTACTTACTGGAGAATGAGAAGGACTGCAAATACTCCACCCACTTAGCATGCCTAGCATTCAACTTATGTTGCCCATTGATGTACTTGAGTGCCTGGTGGTCAGAGTGTAATACAAAGGGTTTGGGCTTCAGGTAGTGACCCCAATGGTTCAAGGCTCTGACTATGGCATAGAATTCTTTGTCATAGGTTGAGTAGTTGAGCTTAGCACCACTCAGCTTCTCACTAAAGTAGGCCACAGGTTTTTGCTCTTGCATTAGGACAGCACCAATGCCTATGCCACTAGCATCACATTCTACTTCAAATAGTTTGTTAAAATCAGGGAGAACAAGTATGGGAGACTCACACAAGAGGTCTTTGATGATATTGAAGGACCTCTCAGCCTTGTCATTCCACCTAAACTCTCCTTTCTTCATGCACTCAGTTAAGGGGGCCATGATGGAACTGAATCCTTTGATGAACCTCCTGTAGAAGGAAGCCAGTCCATGGAAGCTCCTCACTTCAGTTATAGTTTTGGGGACCTGCCACTCCCTTATGGCCTTTACCTTGTCTTGATCAACAGCCACTCCTTCTTTGGAAATAATGAACCCCAAGAACTAATCCTCTTCCTGCATGAATGTACACTTTTCCATCTTGCCAAACAACTTGTGTTTCCTCAAGACTTCAAATAACAATCTCAGGTGTTGGAGGTGTTCTTCTGTCGAAGGGCTGTAGACCAATATGTCATCAAAGTATACAACAATGAACTTCCCCAGATAGGGCCTTAGAACCTCAGTCATCAACCTCACAAAGGTGCTTGGAGCATTAGATAAACCAAAGGGCATGACCAACCATTCATACAACCCATGCTTGGTCTTGAAGGCTGTCTTCCACTCATCCCCAGCCCTGATCCTTACTTGGTGATATCCCTGCCTTAGATCAATCTTGGAGAAGACCTGAGCCCCACTCAGCTCATCCAGGATATCATTCAACCTTGGTATAGGGAACCTGTATTTGATGGTGATGTTGTTGATGGCCCTACTGTCTATGCACATTCTCCAGGACCCATCCTTCTTGGGCACTAGCAAGGCAGGAACTGCACATGGGCTTAGGGACTCCCTCACAAAACCCTTGCTGAGTAAGTCACCAACCTGAGCTTGTAGCTCTTGAGTGGCCTTTGGGTCACTTCTGTAAGCAGGTTTGTTGGGTAGCATTGCTCCAGGAATGAGATCAATATGATGCTCTATCCCTCTAAGAGGGGGTAGTCCACTAGGCAAGTCAGCAGGGAACACATCCCCATAATCCTTCAGTACTTGTTGGACCTCTGCTGGAATGTTTCCTTGGGGAAGTAGGACCTCTTTGGTTAGTAGGATGAAGACAACTTCATCACCCATAAGTTCTTGAACCCTCTCAGCTTCACTCAGTAGTAAGACTTCCTTAGAAATGTCATTGACAGGGGTAATGTTCCCTTTAACATTGGGGGGTAAGGGGGCTAGTATGATCTTCTTGTTACCAAACCTGAAAACATAGGTGTTGTCCCTGCCATGGTGTACAGAATCTCTATCTAACTCCCAGGGCCTGCCCAACAGAAGGTGACAAGCATCCATAGGTAGAACATCACACAAGACCTCATCAGTGTATCCCTTGCCAATAGAAAATGGCACAACACACTGCTTGTCAACTCTTACTTCCACTCCCTTGTTCAGCCATCTCAGTTTATAGGGGTGGGGGTGCTTTTGTGTGGTTAGGGACAGTTTCTCCACTAGGGTTGTGGATGCCACATTGGTACAGCTTCCTCCATCAATTATCATGTTGCAAACCCTTCCCCTTATAGTACATCTGGTCCTGAATATTTGCTGCCTCTGATCATCTTCTAATGGTTGAGGTTGGGTGTGCATAACCCTCCAGGTCACCAGACTCAAGCCTGCATCTGGTTCTATCATTTCCTCCCTAGGCTCTTCCTCATGTTCCTCCAAACTCTCCTCACATACAAGGATCTCATCTTCACCCCATTCTACAACATCCATACTGCTCAAAGCCCTTTTAGAGGGTCATTCTTTAGCAAAATGCCCAAAGCCCTGACATTTAAAGCACTTCTTAAGGGATACTGTCTTTCTCAAGTCTGTCTCAGGGGCCTTGCCTTTGTCTGACACTGAGGGTTTGGCTGGGACTAAGGGTTCTCCTATTCTTACTCCAGTGAAGGGTTTGAAAGAAGGTCTAGTCTGTGGCTTGGGTGGGACTGATTTTCCCTTCCCTAGCTTTTCAATCCTTAAGGCTAGACTCACTGCCTCCTCAAAAGAGTAAAGGTGCTGCAACCTTACTCTGCTAGCTATCTTCTCATCAAGACCCTCTAAAAACCTAGCTATCTTCTGCTCAGGCTTTTCAGTAATCTCACATTGTAGTGTGAGTTGCTCAAAGTCCCTCAAATAGGACTCAACAGGTCTACCTTCTTGTTTCAGGTGGGTAAGTCTGATAAACATGTCTTGAGTGTAGTCTTTTGATACAAACTTAATCCTCATTTTCTTT
>JAIUZE010002590.1:0-15494 GCA_022085475.1 Heliosperma pusillum | reverse complement strand
GGGTCTGACCAAAATCGGTTATTTCTTGTTTGGTGAGCGCCTTTCTTTAGATAAGTTTCTTTGCTATTAATAAGGTCGTTGGTTGAATCAACGACTTTGCTCCTATTGACGAATATACTAGTCTTAAAATGAGAATTCGCCTATTCTTTATATTCTAAGTTTCAGTAAGTTTACTTATACTGCTATGCAGAGTAGCAACTTCAAGCAATATTATCTAGCAGACATGCGGCTTTATTCAGCAATTAAAGGACCCTCTATGCCTACCTTGTTTGATCAACTCTTGTTCACCGTGATTAAAATTATAAACGATGGGTTGAGTAATTGATATTCGTTTTTGGAAATGATGTCCCAAGGGTTCGTATACAATTATTTTATACAGCGTCGATCTTCAGATTGCTGACATGCCTTTCCCAGTCGGACATCAGTCTGTGTTGCTGGGGAAGTTATAGCTCGGAGTGTGCACATAGAAAATTAGAAATCAATGCTTGTTCATTTGTTTAACTTGGATGAATTTGTCCCAAAAAGATGCTACTAGTAAGAAAAGATTTCAGATGTCGATGTCAAGAGTGTTGCAGTCCAAGGACACACTGATTCTAAAAGGTAACCTTAAACCATAGAATACAATGCCAAGAAGAGTTTGCCAACATTGAACTAAGCAAAACGAGGAGAGAAAGAGTAAGGCATATATGTATGACTTTACGACTACACCTCCCCAAGTGATCTATTCCGAAGCGACCCAACCCAAATCACTTACGCCGTAAAGTACGTCCTAGATTAGGCCGGAGTTTCCCTAACCCGGATCTACCCGTTTTGAAATTACCCAAAAACATCCAAAATGATCCCTGAGACGCTCCGAACTAACTAAATGTCACGTCTCTCTGTAACATTAAAAAACAAGGACACCTCTAATAAGAAAACAAGAAGTAAGAATTCAAACTCTTCACAATGCACCAAACCAAAAAAGAAAAGTCGAAATAACAGCTTGAATTCATTGTCACTAAGATATTCAGTTGTAACACCTCTAATACTCCAACTGTACAGGCAATTTCCTGTTACACTCGGTGACCTGAGTTACAATCAAACTCTCAAACCAGAATAGCTCAAACCTTACTACAAATGAGAGTTTTTTAAACTCTTGAGCATATCAGTTTTATATATACAAGAGCAAAGCATAAACCAAGAATTGTATGGTTTTGCTTTTATCACGCCTGAACTCCCACCAGATTTAATTCAGCCCAATAGATATAGCCATCTAAGACGTCTGTGCAGACTGAGTAGTTATGAACTTTGAATGGTTATGCTCACCCTCGTAAGTCACAATTAACATCGCAGGCTCTTCCAAGCACCTCTCTACATGTTTCCTTGCTGGGCACCCTCTTATGCAACTGCACTTGTAGTATCCCCTGCATTTCATAACGGTTGCATGAGCGTTCATGGGTTGAAAAACTCGATCACAACTTCAAATACATTTCGGTAGTGCACTTGTCAAGATGTCGATGTTCAAGAAGTGGAATAGAAGCAACAAGTCTTAGCTGAAGGACAAGGTCCTCGAGCAAGAAAGCTAAGGTAAAACAATGCTGGGATAAAATTAAGACTGCAACGGTTATTGTTAAAAGGCTCAGCTGGTAGGTTAATTAGCTATGGAAAGAAAGATTTTCAGGTTTCACCATCATTTCAATGTAGCCAGCCCATAAGAGTTGGGATTTAATTAACAAGTTCACGGAAAGATGGCTAACGTTTCATTTATGATCTTTGGCATCGAAGATCAACGAATGGAATGTTATGGAACTCGAGTACCTTAATTAGTTCAAGTTCACGGAAAGATGGCTAACGTTTAATTTATGATCTTTGGTATCAAAGATCATCGAATGGAATGTTATGGAACTCACGTAACCTTAATTAGTTCAAGTTCTCCTATCGAATATTGAAACTTGAGTAGCTAACGAGGACAACATCAAATAGACGCAGTGAGGAAGCATGATGCTAAAGACACCAATGGTACAGACATGCAATAGAAACACCGAAATCATTGAGAAAGCTGAACAAATTAAGTGCTTAAGATTAAATTCGGGTAGACTAGCTACATCATACCTTTAGGATATTCAGTGGGTTATTTAGCTTTAAACAGAAAGTTTACGAGAAAGCTAATTACCGTCACTTGGTAAAATGAAGGACAATAGTCAGTGTCAAACAAAGATCAGCCAAAGGAAAGTTAGAGAGCCCAAGTTGCCTAAGTAGTCATAAGTGTTTCCAAAACAACATTGAAACAACTTGGTCAACATACTCTTTGAGGATCATAAAACAAAATAGGAAACAAGATTCAAATTAGGCAATTAAACTGTGACAAATAAACATACTGAAGATTAGAGCTCCTAGGATACCCAAATTTAATCACATTTCACTATTGTTTTTTTTCTAAGAAAACATAACAAATAAAAATTACAGTGACCCCATTTACCCCGCCATTTACGAATCATCTAGGAACCGCCTTTTGGGTGCTGTTAACATAGGGTAAGCCTGCATGCAAATGAGTATTTGACACCCCATTACCTTGCCCATTTCAGGAGCCCTTCAGGCACCGGGTGATGTTACGACAAATAAATTATTTGTAATTTTAGTCAGATGTTATACCTTGGATGAGGTGACCCCTTAATTGGCTTCTGCCCATACTTTCTCCATGAGAATTCATCAGGAGGAATGTCAGCAACCTTATTGCTTATTGCAGGCACCTTAATTGACCTCTTTACCCTCATTTTCCTGCATGTATCATAAGCATGACATCAATAAAAACAACAGAAACAAATCATCCACAACAAAACAACAAGAATACCAAACTTTCAAACTTTCAAACCTCTTTTTGGAGCAATGACATTTAGTACTACTACCACATTTGGTACTCCCACCTTCACCCTTCACAGCACACTCCCTTCGAAAATGTTGCGAATTCTGATCAGACGATTGAGGCATGCCGAACAATTGAAAGGAATTCCGGCTACGACAAGCAACACTACCATCCATACTCAAGGTGGAGACAAATGACCTATTATTATTAGAAGACATTGTCTGATTACAGTTACTTGTTGACCCATCAAACTTCAAGTTTATCACACTTCCACCACTTCTACAAGAATTCATCATTTCAGATTGATACTTCATTTGCTGCTGAAATTGCATCCTTTGTAACAGCTGGTTTTGAAACTGTTGTTGCTGATAAACAATATTTTGCACTGGTGGTTTGACTGATAAACTAATGTCAGTGGAGGGTTTTTCAGCAAATTGAAAAGTATTTCTTGTTTCTTGAGCAATTTCAGAAGCCGGGTTTCGAAGAAAACCCGAGGGAAGAAATTGAAGGGGTTTTGGTGAATGTTTTGGGTAAGAATGAGGGGTTTCTAAGACAACATTTTGAGGTAAAGATGTGGGTAATTTCTTCAATCTTCTCATTCTAGCATGACCAAACCTTTTGCTTTGATCTCCTAACAATGAAACTACTCTCTTAAACTTACTGACAGCATCATTAGTTTGTGCTATTAGATTTCTTCCTTGATTTGGATCATTTTTATTGTATAAAATACTCAACACTCTTTTCCCACTATCAACAGCAACTTTGTTTGCTAATTCTATCTCCATTTTCTCCAAAAAAATACCCAAAAATAATAATTCTTAAAAAGTTGATATATTTATGACATTAGAACTGGAAACATCATAAATGTAAGAAAACATAAAACCCACATAAACAAATTTATGCTGAAAGATCAAAGCTTTCCTGTTTTATACCAGTAATTCACTCATGACTGTCATGAGTACTGGAACTTTAGCAGGAAAACAGCCTAAAAACAAGGCATTTAAGAAGACAGAGAAGCATTAAAAAGCATACAAAATCACCCCATTTTGGATTTGGAGTTTGTTTTGGTTTATGATGAACAAGTGAAACTGAAGAGTTTGTAACTCTCCTAAAACTCTGTACTTTTTGAGTCTTAATTTGTCTTTAACTGTGTAACTTGTGCAGTTGTGCGTGGTGGTGTCAAAGCACTTTGTCACTCAAATTGTGCTAAGACGTTGCAAAAGCAAACAAAGTATATCTTTTATTTTAAAATTCAGTTTTTGTAAAAGCAGAGAAAAACAAGGGAAAAGAAAACGTCCAAAGAGTGAACTCTAGTGTGATAATAAGCCAAAGAGAAAAGAGTAAATAGAGTAGAGTGGAATTGAGTTGAAATTAGAGTAAGCCAGCAACATCATATAAGACAGAATATGAGACATGAGACTATGAGAGAAGAGAAAAGAGGGGAGATCCATGTCTCCGTCAAAATCTCAAGTATGGGTCCACACATTGCACAATGACCTCCTCCTCGTTATTCCATTTTCTTCATCACACTTTCAATCTATCACATAGTCACATGGCGGGTTCTGACGCGCTTGACAAGGTTTGCTGACTAACTCGACCTTTGAAAAAGGGCGGTTTGTTAGGTCTGAGCCTGGTTTTAGTATTCCGTTTTATTTTAGAGGCCACTCGATCGAGTACAAAGGGTACTCGACGAGCAGAGCAGGCCAGGACGAGGTTGATCCTTGGTTTGGGCAACTTGGCAGAGTAGACTAGCCACTCGACCGATTTGGGCTTACTCGACCGAGTGCCTCAAGCGACTCGACCGAGTAAGGCCTACTCGGGTGAGTGCCTCGGGGTCCATCGATCGAGTTGCGTCGAGCTGGATCGTTTTTTTCTTCTTTATTTTCAAGGGTTAGCTCATAGGTTCTTATAAATAGGATCATCAGCCACCATATTCAGATCCATGTCTCCCAAACCCATCATAAACCCTACCTCCATCTTATTTGCATCTAAGGCGAGCTTGTGTTATGAAATATTGATGTTGGTGGGACCGACATGGGTAATCATATCCCTTTGTGGCACCGTCGTACGCGGAGGATCGACTGGAGCCCTGGAGCCTCTTCTACTAGGCCCGCTACTAGAAGGGGCGTGTACGTTCAATGGTCCGGGGACTGGTCGAGAACCATATGATGACTTGTGATTTATATGTAGCAAGTATTAGGAGGCCTTGTGATTTGTAGCAAGCACCCATAGTTAATGATTGAGATTGATACTTGTGTTGACATTGGATGTTGTTGATGTTGATATGTATTTGTATGATCATGTGAACTTGTCACCCGTGTTTACTATCGTGTTGTGCATTGATTACTCTACTCAACGTTGGTTGACGTTTTTTGTCTCTTGAGAAATTCTTTTTAAATTATTTGCGGTGATCCAATTGATATGTTGATCATGCAATGAGCCGTTAGACTTTCAACTACTTGATGATGATGATGATGCTTTTGAGGGTATTAGGACCTATCTCACACATGAGAAAGAGAAAGACCGCCAAGAGACGATGGGCCGAGATTCTAGTTTAGGTCTTGACAATTCCGATGCTAGGCTTGTTATATTCCGCCGTTAGTTTTTCACTTGTAAGTTGGGACTCTTGGTTTGTATAATTGCTAAACTTTGGATTTATAATAATTGTTTCTTTATTGAAGTCTGTTGATGTGACACCCTCAAATTTGCGGAAAGAAAAAATTATTTAAATACATAAAAGATAATACTAAAACATAACGAAGGTGTCATAAAATAAAAGGTCATTACAAAACGGAAATAATATTCTACAAACGAAATATACAAGACGGGAGACATATCTCCCGTATAAATACGGAAATAAAATAGTGTACAATAATATACAAACTATGAACCGATATAGGTCCAAGGTAAATACTTCGCTCGCTAGCTCGTTCATGTACCCCAAATATGCAACACCACCTGTTCGACCGCATTAAATATAAACACGGAAGCCACAGTCAGTGGGGAGTAACTCCGAGTTCTCCCAGCCACGAAATGTCGAGTTTAATAAAACATGAATAACATAAAAGAGATGTATATGGAAAATACAAAACCTTAACATATACGATATGCTTTTCATGTTATGAAACAATAACTAACATATAACCTAACATATGAAAGCTATCATGTGAAACCGATAATAAACTATAACCGAGGTAGGGGAAGCTGGTATGCTGGCCAGCGGTTTTACCATGTAACATGGCCCTGATACACTCAAACCCTAATAATCAAAACACGGAATAATTGAATCAGTTAAAATCGGTAATCCAAACTCTATCCAATCCTAGCCGTCTGCATTCTCACCTTCTAGAAACTCATAGAATCATACAAACATGGAAAGACCCAATACTCTAGAAACAGGCATAAGTTCTTAGCACCGTCAATAGTCGAATTCTGTAACTCGAGGCTATACCACAAGGTAGGAAAACATCCTAGTCCTAGACTGATCAGACCTAGCGACAACAGCTAACCCATTCCCTGTCTCATTACTAAACAGTACATGAGAAACTCTACTAGGCGACCCACTAAGCAGAGATGGCTAGTACTTAAGCTGGCTCCATTCCCAAAGCGGACTCTTAGGATGCATTGCCCCGACTGGATATAAAAACCCACCACGCGCGGACACAAAAGCTATCAGGCACCGTTGAACTATATACTCGTTAAAGATAGTAAGGCCTATCAATGTCATGGTCCAAGCTACTCATTTAGAATTAGAATGGTCAAGACGCCATATACTCATAATTCTCTATGGGTACTTAGTCAACACGACACCAAACATATAATCAAACAGTCACGGGAAAAACATCCTATCATGTGACTAATTGCAGATAAATAATAATCAAATATCATATCGCCTCATATCTACTAAGGCTAATTCATTAATTAAATACAACCTTACTTGAAGACAAATCCCCGACCCGAGTCCCGCGACGGGTCATCAGTCAAAACGGGGCTGACTAGATCTTAGTTTGACCCAAACCCGTTTGGTCAAACCGGCTAGAAACAGAGTCTTTACCACATAGACTTGAAACATAAAAATCAACATATTCAATACAGTTATTTTATAACCTCAACATAGTGAATATATTAACATCCCAACAACCCGTTTGACTTAAATGATATCCAATTAAACTACGATCTCGTCTTATAATTTCTAACATGTGAGAAATAATAATTTTATGAAAAACCTTTTTAATTAAATATTTTACTTATTAACATTTCCCACTTGCTAAATATTACAAAACACAATAAAAATGACGATAACTCAAAAACCGTCACAAGTCCCAAAGTGGGACCCACGGGCTGAGTTGGGCCGGACCCACATGGGCCTGATTTGGGCCTCACGGCCTGTTTTGGCAAAATGGCTGTTTTGGCCTTTTTAACGGTTTTACTAAAAACCGTTTCTAATTATTTCCCGCATGCTTTAACATAATTAAAACCCGTCAAAACAAAAATTAAACAATCAAACATTGACACAACCCAAAGACCAAAACCCGGACCCACCATGGACCAACCCAGACCGGGTCTGAACCGGCCTGGACCGGTCTGGATGGTCCGGTTCACTGCCATGCCCACGGTTCAACCAACAAACAACATCAAATTAATTCCAACATGTTTTAATTCTCAAACAACCATTTTTAACAACATCCATACAAAATCATTATTATGAACAATCACCCAAATTCATCAAGAACACTAACATATGAAAAATTTCCGAAACAACATAAAAATCATAACTTAATAAAAATCATCAAAATTCATCAAGAACCCTAAACATATTATAAATTCATACAAAATCATAAAAATCATAACTTATGGAAAATCATCAAAATTTACCAAGAACACTAAACCTATTATAAATTCATACAAAATCATAAAAATCATAACTCATGGAAAATCATCAAAATTCACCAAGAACACTAAACATATTAAAATTTCCACACAACCTAAAAATCATAACTTTATGGAAAATCATAAAAATTCATACAACATAATAAAAACAACTCCTTATCATATTACTACCAAAAATTCCATAAATCATAAAAACATGAACTAAAACAAAGATGAACCAAAAACTAAAGAAACAAAGGTTAAAGCTATGTTACTAACTAGAACCATAAAAACCATAACATGAACCAAAACAAAAGCTATTTGACATTAATTCGTCGAGTAAAACGGAATTGTTACCTTAGCTAGCCAAAACAATTAGCACCAAAATAATAATAAGAAGTATATAATAAGAAACCCTCCTACTAATCTTCACCCAAAATATACGAGTCTCCAAACTCGTCTTCAAAATCTTCCCCTATAAGAAAAACAAGAAAACATTAGAACTTAAAACTTAAATTTCCATAATTAAAGTGTTGAAAATGATCTTGACGGAATTGAAATTAAAACATACGTGAAGATGGGGAGCGAAGAGGAGAGTCTAGAAATATAAATTAGGATGGATTTAATTAAGAAACGAAGATTTTATGGAGGTTTTGCTCAAGAACGATGAAGAACAAATGATGAACGACGAAGAACACGAAGAACGATTAAAGAAAGTGATATTTTGATCTTTATTTTATTTGTTGTAAAAATGAAAAGTTGTTTGTGAGTGGAGTGTGTGTGTGAGCCGTGTAAATATAGACAAAATAAAGAGTCGGGTTTTGAAATTGTTGTTACGTAATTGACTCGCGTTTAATAATTATTTTACGGTAAACGATTAAAGATAATTAACGATAAAGTTAATTAAACTAAATATCAAAGATATTATGATATTGTAGTGAAAAATAATGAAAATATCAAGGCCTAAGAGTGGGTAAGGGAGCCGTGTGATGTTGAGCTTGTCGGGTCCGATTTCGAGCGTTTTGCGTAATTTCCATTAACTGATCGATAAAGTGAAATAATATCTAGATATTATGATATATTAATCAAAAGTAATGAAAATATCAAGCCCTATTAGAGGACTAAAGGAGCCGTGTAACATGGTGAGGAATCGGTCTGTTTTTGAGCGATTTGCGTAATCTTCGTTGACGGATCGATAAAGTAATTAAATATCTAGATATTTTGATTAGTTTAATCAAAATAATTAAAATATCTATTTGTGAGTGGAAAGCGATGACACGCGCGTGTGACTAATGCCAAAGTCGAGTTCCGATTTTGTTTCGCGCTTTACGATGAGTCGGGAATAGTTAAATGACGTTCGGTTAAAACCGTAAACGTTATTCTTTAAATTCCGAATAAATTCAAAATAATTATATTAAATTATGATAAATCGTAATAAATCTAAATAAAAATAAATCAAAAATATTATTTTTTTAAATAAAATTTCGGTCTTCATACTTATGAGACGAGTCGGGAAAAGTCAACGGAAGTCAAAGTTGACTGAAAAGTTCGAGAAAAGTCGAAGATGACTTAAAAGTCAAGAAAAAGTTTATGACGACTTAAAAGTCAAGAAAAGTCGATGACGACTTTTTAAAAAGTCAAGGGAAGTCAAAGACGACTTAAAAAGTCAAGAAAAGTCAAAGATGACTAAAAATGGTCTTTTCATGGAATCCCTCAAAAATTCCAAATACGAACGCGGAATTTCAAGATAAGACTCGGAACAAAAATTCCTATTTTAAAAACTTAAGTTCTACTGAAAAGTGTTAGTAAATATTTTTACTAGAAAAATAGGGTACTTTTCGGGTTGTTACAATCACCCCTCCTTTTAAAAAGTTTCGTACTCGAAACTTAGAAGAAGGAACGTAACATATATGTAGGTCTATTTCAAAACTGTTAAAATATACTTGTAATAAAATATAGGATCTTATCTACGGAACGGCAGGTTCTCGTCAGCAGTCAAGAATATCAATTGAAGGAACGTAATCTTCGAACGGTTAAGTCGAATAGAAAGAGGGAAAGAAAGAAGGAAATTTACCTCAAGCAAAGAGCTCGGGATATCTAGCTAACATTTTAGCCTCGGGTTCCCAAGTTTCTGATTCGACGTTTCCACAACGCCAAAGGATACGAACTAAAGGCACCACCTTATTTCGGAGTTGCTTGTTAGCCCTTTCAAGTATACGAATCGGCCTTTCTTCCAAAGCCAAATTAGGTTCCAAGTCCAACACTTCTTCTTGAATAATATGACTCGGATCACTGATATACTTCTTCAACTGAGAAACATGGAACACATCATGAACTTTGCTAAAGTTCGAAGGTAATTCCAGACGATAAGCAACAGGGCCAACTCTTTGAAGCACTCGAAACGGTCCAATATATTTAGGACTCAACTTCCCTTTCACTCCAAACCGTTTCACTCCTTTCATTGGTGACACTTTAAGAAATACACGGTCTTCAACATCAAATTCAAGCGGTCGACGACGAACATCGGCATAGGATTTCTGTCTATTCTTGAGCGGCTTTCCATTCGTTCTCGATGACTTGAACTTGATCATGTTTCGGTCACGAGGTGTCGGGATCTCAACTATGATCACTTGACCTTGATCCCAACTCAACGGCTACGCATTTCCTACCGTTAAGCCTCTAAGGTGAGATCTTGATAGAAGCATGATAACTGTTGTTATAAGAAAATTCCACCAAACGCAAACACTTCTCCCAAGATGTATGAAAGTCTAAAGCACAAGCACGAAGAAGATCTTCCAAAGTCTGGATAGTCCTCTCTGTCTGACCATCAGTAGCGGCATGAAAAGCTGTGCTCATCAACAATTTACTACCCATGGCTTCTTGCAAAGCTGTCCAGAATCGGGAACAGAATCTCGGATCACGATCGGAAACTATACTTTTAGGTACTCCATGGTAGCGCACTATCTCATCCACATAAGCACGGGCTAAGACATCGATACTCCAAGTTTCTTTAATAGGCACGAATCTGGCACACTTGGTTAGACGGTCTACAATAACCCAGATGGCATTCATTCCCCTAGAAGTTTTAGGTAACGCCATCACGAAGTCCATAGAAATAGACTCCCATTTCCACAGAGGAATCTCCAAAGGTTGTAGCAAACCTCTGGGTCTTTGATGTTCAATCTTCACCTTCTGACAAGTAAGACATTTACTAACATACTCCTTTACTTCAATCTTCATCCTAGGCCACCAAAACTGTGGTCTCAAATCTTTATACATGTTGTCACCGCCAGGATGAATAGAATAAGGAGAAAGGTGAGCTTCATCAAGTATTCTCTTTCTCAACTCGGCACTTCTCGGAACATACATTCTACCATGGTAACGAAGATAGCCCTCATTATCCACCAAACAATCCTTAGCTTGCCCAAGTAATATTTTTGCTTGAATGGCGATGAAAGTAGCATCCTCCGGTAAACAAGTACGAATCTCTCGATAAAAATCAGGTTCCGCTGTCAAAGCACCAAGATAATCAAATCCTTTCCCAACGAACTGTATCTAAAGCTTCTGAAATTCGGTTACTAGTTCATCGGGTAAAGTACCCAGAGCATTTAATGAATGACTAGTCTTCCTACTCAAAGCATCTGCCACAACATTTGCTTTTCCCTCGTGATAAATCAACTCAGCATCATAATCATTCACCAACTCTAACCATCTTCTCTGCCTCATGTTCAATTCTTTCTGAGTAAAAATGCACCTCAAGCTCTTATGATCAGTATAGATTCGGCAATGAACTCCAATAAGATAATGTCTCCAAGTTTTCAAGGCATGTACTACAGCTGCTAACTCAAGTTCATGAGTCGGATAATTCACTTCATGAACCCTGAGTTGTCGAGAAGCATAAGCAATAACCTTTCTATTCTGCATCAAGACACATCCCAAACCATGCTTTGAAGCATCACAATATACATCATAATCTGCTTCATCATCTGGTAAAGTTAAGACCGGTGCGGTAGTCAATCTCTTCTTTAATTCCAAGAAGGCAATTTCACATTCATCTGTCCAAATATACTTTGCTTCCTTCTTTAGCAATTGAGTCATCGGTCTTGTTAATTTAGAGAAATCTTTCACAAACCGACGATAATAACCCGCTAAACCAAGGAAACTCCGAATCTCGGACACATTTTTCGGACTTTTCCAATCCACAACTGCCTCAATTTTAGCTGGATCGACCATAACACCGTCTTTGGAAATGACATGACCAAGGAAAGATACCTCGGCCAACCAGAATTAACATTTGGAGAACTTAGCATACCACTTTTGGCGTCGAAGAACACCCAAAATGGTTCGAAGGTGATCAGCATGTTCTTTCTTAGATTTTGAAAAGATCAGAATGTCATCAATGAATACCACCACACATTTATCAAGATACTCCCGGAAGGTACGATTCATCTGATCCATGAATATAGCGGGAGCATTAGTCAAACCGAATGGCATCACATTGAATTCAAAATGACCATACCTCGAGCTGAAAGCAGTCTTCGGAATATCTGCTTCCCGAACGGGAATCTGATGATAACCCGATCTAAGATCAATTTTAGAGAAAGTAGAAGCACCCCGTAACTGGTCAAAAAGATCATTGATACGAAGAAGAGGATATTTGTTTTTGATTGTGACACTGTTCAACTACTGGTAATCCATGCACATCTAGCATAGACCCCGTCTTTCTTTTTGGACAAATAGAACAGGCGCACCCAAGGAGAAAGCACTAGGCCTTATAAGCATTCTCAATTCAGTCATTCGGTTGAATTCTCAACTCCTTCAATTCAGAAGGAGCCATACGGTAAGGAGCTTTGGCAATTGGTCCAGTCCCAGGAACTAGATCAATGGAAAATTCAACATCCCTTTCAGGAGCAATCCCGGGTAATTCATCGGGAAATACATCGGGAAATTCTCGAACAATAGGAACATCCTTCAAAGAAGGAAGAGAAGAATCGGAAGTAGTCACTACACATAGAAATGCTTGATGACCCTTCTTTAAAACATTCAACATTTTCATAGCTGAAATTAACTTCACACTAGCTTGTTTTCTAACCCCTTGATAAGAAATACGAGCACCCAAAGGACTTTTAAGAATAATTTTCTGATCACGGCACTCGAATCGAGCATGATGAGTAGATAACCAATCCATGCCCAAAATAATATCGAACTCTTCAAGAGGAAAACGTAAAAGATTCGCAGGAAAAATAGATCCATTTATGGATATTGGAATGTCGGAATGAAGATAAGAACATGAAAATACTTCTCCGGATGGTAACGATATCGGAGTAGTTTCTCCTACTGAAGCTTTAAGCGGTAACTTATCGGATAGTCTCATGGAAATAAAAGATAAAGAAGCTCCCGTGTCAAATAAAATTAAACACGGTAAATCATAAATCGAAAACATACCCGTCACAATGTCGGGTTGGGCATCCGCCTCAGCACGGCTCATAATAAAAATACGACCCTTAGGTCTCCCAGAAATAACCGGTGTAGACACCGTACCCTTACTCTCAGGACATACATTCGCCTTGTGACCCGGCTTCTGACAAATAAAGCATACAAACGGCTTGTTAAAGCAGCCAACCCCCGGATGAATAGGCATCTTGCATGTAAAGCAGACACGACCTTTAAGGTCGTTGTTGTGGCTCGGAACAAAGGGACGGTTTCTCTGATTAGCCGGTCCACTCTGGAAGTTTCTCCTCTTGTTTGGAAAAGAGGGAGAAAAAGAAGGTCGAGAAGCAGGATAAAGAGGTCTCTTGCCATAAGAATTAGGCGCCACATAAGAAGTACGAGCCTCTTCGGCAATCTCCCGAATAGAACTCTCCGCCCAAATGACATCATTATAGATCGAGACAAAAGAAGTGGAACCTCTACTGATCTTCCCCTTTATCTGGGGAGAAAGCTTTCCCAAATAAAAGAAGGCTTTGTCCTCCTCTACCCTAATAAGTCGAGTGGCATAATGAGCCAACTCATTGAACCGGGTAGTAAACTCCTGAACAGAAAGAAGTCCTGGTTTAAATCATGAAACTCCTTCAACTGTTGTTGTCTCAATCATCGGAGAAAACCTCGCTTCCAAGAGCTCACGGAAAAGAGCCCACCCAAAATTAGGCTCCAACGTGCGGTAGGACATGAAGAGTCCACCACTGATCCGCTTCCTTCTCTAAGAAGTGAGAAGCAAGACGGACCTTATCCTCTTCAAGGACATCATAAAGCGAAAAACTCTTTTCCATCTCTCGTAACCACACAGAAAGCTTAACGGGATCAACTTCGCCATCGTAGGTTTTGGCTTGGCTCCTCGATAGCTGTGAAGCAACCCACGTATAACTCCCGTGTCTCTCACGGTCAGGAATAGGAGTAGGAATCGGATTTGCTTGCTGGTTTTGCAGATTTTGCTGGTTTTGGATAATAACGGGAAGAGCTGCTAAAATAGTGTTGTCAATCCTCGGAGGCATCTTGCAAAATGAAAACACAGATTAGTACTTATCATTTAGCAAGAACAAAGAGACTACAACATAAATCCTAATCTACCCATCTTACCCTTCTATCTCACGGTTTATTATTTTATTAAGGTCAAGTTATTTATGCAAGGGTACACAAACGTGCGTCGGGAGCAAAATAGCCCTGATACCAACTGTGACACCCTCAAATTTGCGGAAAGAAAAAAATTATTTAAATACATAAAAGATAATAATACATAACGAAGGTGTCATAAATAAAAAGGGTCATTACAAAACGGAAATAATATTATACAAAAGAAATATACAAGACGGGAGACATATCTCCCGTATAAATAAGGAAATAAAAGAGTGTATAATAATATACAATCTAAGAACCGAATATAGGTCCAAGGTAAATAATTCGCTCGCTAGCTCGTCAATGTACCCCAAATATGCATCACCACCTGTTCGACCGCATTAAATATAAACACGGAAGCCACAGTCAGTGGGGAGTAACTCCGAGTTCTCCCAGCCACGAAATGTCGAGTTTAATAAAACATGAATAACATAAAAGCAATGTATATGAAAAATACAAAACCTTAACATCTATGATATGCTTTTCATGTTATGAAACAATTAACTAACATATAACCTAGCATATGAAAGCTATCATGTGAATCCGATAATAAAATATAATCGAGGTAGGAAGAGGTATGCTGGTATGCTAGCTCAGAGGTTACCATTAACATGGCCATGATACACTCAAACCCTAATCAACACGTAATCATGTGAATCAGTTAACAACCGGTAATCCCAACTCTATCAACCTTAGCCGGCTTGCATCTCACCTTCTAAGATTCATAGAATCATCAAACATGAAAGACCAATACGTCTAGAAACAGGCATAAGTTCTTAGTACAGTCAATAGTCGACTTCTGTAACTCGAGGCTATACCACAAGGTAGGAAAACATCCTAGTCCTAGACTGATCAGACCTAGCGACAACAGCTATTCCATTCCCCGTCCCATGACATAACCGTCTATGAGAAACTCTACTCGGCGACCCCCTAAGCAGAGATGGCTAGTACTTAAGCTGGTTCCAACCCCAAAACGGATTAGGCAACCATGCCCCGACTTGGATATAAACCCACCAAGCCGAGACACAAAAGCTATCAAGCGGCAAACTCCGTATGCTCGTTAAAGATAGTATTGCCTATCAATGTCATGGTCCAAGATACTCATTTAGAATTAGCATGGTCAAGACGCCATATACTCATAATTCTCTATGGGTACTTAGTCAACACGACA
>JAIUZE010002589.1:0-32775 GCA_022085475.1 Heliosperma pusillum | reverse complement strand
TTCTCATATTCAAGACGAACTAAAATAATCTATCCTAACATGCCTCTACTACAGTTTCCCTCATCCCAACATACAAGAGAATTAGCTACTCATGTTATTAACGATGCTAACAAAGACGATTGAATATATGACGTTGGACATAATAAAATCGTAATTAACAAGCATGAACAATAACGCAGCAGTTAAGAAAGGTAAACAGTAATTAAAACAAAGGTTAAGAAGTAAAGAGAGAAAAGAAATTTACAATCTTAGCAATCCGGCGTAAAGAATAAATCCACGTTGATAAACCCGAATGTAAACTAAAGATTAAAAAGTTCAGAAACTAATGTTTAATGCTAAGTGGTGATGATGGGCGATCATCCCATGATAACCTAATGACAAAAATAA
Organism: Heliosperma pusillum; assembly: GCA_022085475.1. Classification (NCBI taxonomy): domain Eukaryota; kingdom Viridiplantae; phylum Streptophyta; class Magnoliopsida; order Caryophyllales; family Caryophyllaceae; genus Heliosperma; species Heliosperma pusillum. The sequence continues at coordinate 32,388 of JAIUZE010002589.1, read as the reverse complement.
GAGTCTTATATAATGCATAACACGACTCTAAACCCTAATTAGACTACGGACTTAAGGCCCGTGATAGGATCCACTCGATCGAGGGAAAATACCCTTCGATCGAGGTCTTTATTTGAGGAAATCAGTCGATCGAGTACTTATTATACTCGATCGAGCAACTCTTCAGCGGCTACCACTCGATCGAGCACAGGACAGTTCGATCGAGCAACTCTTCACTTCAACTCTCCTCGATCGACCAAAGTTATAGTCTATCGAGGTCTTCTGGCTTGTCATATAGTGTGAGTCATGACTTTGGTCTTGATTATGAACGGTTTCACGCTTTCCCATGCAAGAGCTTCTGTCTCGTTCCTTCCATTCTCCTAAATGCATGCAAATTGGACTGTTTCGGCTCGGTTTCTGCTACTACGCAGCTTGTACCTACAAAATAGTAATGAAAGTACAAAGTCGCTAAATAGGGGCATATGGTGATATAATATCACCTAAATGACATAGAAATGCGTGCATAAATGGACTAAAAAGTCTATATAAAATACACGCATCACATCTCTCAAAAACTCTTCTTCTCTCTAAAACTCTCAAATACTAATATGTCTTAAGTATTACTAGTGTAGTAATATAGTCTAATATTAGTAGTATAAAATCTATCTTATTATCGAGTTAATAATAAGGGTAGATTATTTGGTTTCATCTTGGTGCAACTTGAAGGAGGTCTTCTAGTTTGTAGATTTTTCTTGATCATCCATATTAATAGCTCAAGAACAACTAGAAGGAATTCTTGTTGTGCCCATTTAATTTCCATATCAATGTGAGGAAATTTCTTCTTTTATATAAATGTCTTTATATTTGCATTCATGTTACATAGATCATTAAATACTAATTTAACAAGTAATTTAGTAACTAATTAGAGGAGTCTAATTAAGGTCTATGGACTTTCAATTCATTCATTCAAAATGGAGCATAATTATATGTAAACTGATGCAATAAAAAATGTGACAAATCGCCCTAATAACCTTATATCGTATATAGACCCGGATTCATGGAAATGTGTGATAATAACCAATTAAAATCACAAATTAATACTTAAATCAAATTTAAGTCCAAGTTAATTACCCTAAATGTTTAGGACTTCAAACATTAGTCTCCACTAATTATTTGACGATAATTCAACTCGGTTTTGCATTATTGCTCGGTTTTGACCCTTTTTAACATAACTTTTATGTAATAATTCCAAATTAAATTACAATAATTTATAAATTTGAAAAATAAAATTTTGAATATTCTCGAACATTTCCAGGAACATATTCATATCAAAATTTTGGTCAAAAATTTCGAATCATTTTAGAGAAAAATATAGTTGCCATTAATCGATTTTATCAAATAAAATACTAAAACCACACGAAAATTAATCTAAATAATTTTCAACTTATACATCTGATATTTAAAATATTTATGCAACATATGATAATTTTTCTCAAGCCAAAAAATTAATTTTAGCTATTTATGCCAAAATAATCACTATTTATGCCTTTTTTAACTATTAAAAATCATAAATCATGCAAATTAAATCATATTTATCTAACGTTTTACATAAAGTAGGTAACATATGTATGTGATATCATACTAAAATTTCATGGCCAGATTCGAAATTTAATTATTTTTAGTGATAAAATGTTCCTTTTACTCATTAAAATGGATTTATTTAACTAAAAATTATTAAATAAAGCAATAATCTTCCATAAATCATCAAAATGACCTAAAAAATTTAGGACCAGAAGGTATTTCATGGTCAAAATTTCGTGACTTCTTCATATAAATCACAAATTTTCTAGTTTTATTTTGTTACCATAACTCGTAGAAACTTCATAAAACCGATTGCATGCAACATCTTATGCTCTGATACCAATTTTTAGGTTTATATACCTACACTTAAGACATTTCTTAAGTAATACTAATTAAGTATTTAATTAGTTACAAGATCTAGTTACATGCATACTATTTAAATTGAAATAGAAGAAGAAAAATGTTCCTCACACTGATATTATTCGAATATGGGCACAAGTACAAGACACCTTCTTGTACTTGTTCTTGAGCTAGATGATTAGGATGATTTTCCAAAGCTCCAAGAGTAGGAACCCTCCTATAAGTTGCACCTAGACTTACCCTTAATCTCTTGAATATTGCTTTACTAGAACAACAAACAAGATTCCCTTAATTTGAATACTAGACACTTGAAGTTTCTACTTTAGAAACTTAAGTTCAAGTTCTAATCACAAGTTCTATGAAACTTCTAAAGTTTCTAAGTATTTTGTGATTTTTAGTGAGATGTAGTATGTTTTTGATATGAGAAGTTCAAGTGGGTAAACAAGAGAAAAACATCCCCTTATCTAACCACAAAGCCGGCACCATCATAGGGAAGGATGGTTCACTTTTGCGTTTGGCCTTATCAATGTTTGTAGGGTGTCTATAGGTATTTTGCCTTATCAATGTTCTCGTTGAAGAGAACTAAATCGATGAATTAACGATAATTTTAATTGACACGGTCGAATACTCGATAAAATATGCATGTCATGTTATGGCGATTTGGCAATGCATGCAAATATATTAAATAAAATGCAAGCATAAAAACAAAACTCCTAGTATGGCCTTTCCTAGAATAGAAAATCATATAATCTATTACAAATTCAGAAACCAACTCCTTTGATCCCTAGAACTTCATAAGCACGCTTCCCAAGGTCACCGTCTCTCTCTAAACGCCTTTTCGAATGGCACCGTCTTTGTGAAACTCCGGTATTACAAACAATTACAAAATATATAATAAAATTACAATAATTTCCTATTATTCATTTGTAAAAGAAAATAATACAATAAAAGTGATACGAGATCACATTAAATTACAACCGAATCAATATTCCCTTACATTTCGGACAATATCGAATAAAACTAAGGCCATACAAGGATTAAATTACATAATTAAAAATTACATAAATTGCACTGTAAACTACTAAGGCTTGCAGGATTGCTATTTGAGTTCAGGAAATTTAACTAAATAACAAATGAAGTTAAAAATTAACTTAACTTTGCACAAATCTTCCTTAGGGTCTTAGAAAGGACTATTTATAGTCTTGTGAGTTTAGGAGATGATTTACTATTTTTACTAAAATTGAACACAAAAACAGACAGAAATGGAGGCTGTTTTAGAGAGAGTGATTTGTATTAAACTGAAACTCAAAGATATGACTTAGAGAGCTTCCCTTACAGCATGGCACAAGAGAAAGGACTAAAAGACTGGATTTGAGACAGGTTTAGAGTATTACAGCAATGCACAAACACCCTAGACTTAGACTCAATAGCAAGCAAGCTAGTCACATCAAAGCACAGACTTAACTTGACTCACAAAGCAAGACACTGATCAGACACCTTGAAGGTGTATCAGGCTTGGCTCAAACTACAGCACTTAGCACAAGTTTGAAATATTTGAGAGGTTTCTCAAGGTTAATTCATTCATAAAATTTGCCTAGAACATTACATAAGAACCTCCTTATATAGGGAGGCTGATTCAATGTGAGCCCTTGGATGTAAAGTCCATCCAAGGGTTAGCTTTGGACTTGAACTACTACAACAAATAGCTAATTAAGGGCCTTACAAGAGGACGAGTTTAACAACTAGATAGTACAGACACAAAGACACAAAACAGACTGATGCAAAAAGTTATAAAGCAAGTTTTGGAGTTTTCCTGAAATGGAAACTGTTGTTCTTGTTGTCTTGCTGCTTGCTCTGGGTGTTTTGCTGCTCCTTGGGACTCTTCAACTCTTATTTGAACTTAGATAAACCTGCCCTAGATAAGGATAAGTTGACTTAGATAAAAGGAACCCACAGTTGGACTTGAACTTACCCTGCCATGAGGTTCACGGGACCCTGGTTTGGACTGCGTGTAACTTAAGATTTTGCTAGACTTCTAAGGGGACTCTCCTGGACAAACTTGTTGATTAATGAGTTGGCTTGATGGTAGGCCATGGTGGGGGTGGTTGGGATACCCTGGTGTACCTCCTTGGTGCTTGGCTTGCTGACTGGTCTGATGAGCCCTGACAGGCATTGTTCCTGGCTTGTGCGTGAAAAGTGGACTGACTTGGACCCTGGCATGACTTGGTGAATCCTGGGATGTCTTCTTCATTGCCTTGGCTTGGTTTGGCTTTAATTTGGCTTGACATGGCCTGATGTTTGGACCTTGTGGTTCGAGCTTCAATCCGAGGGGGTCTTGTGGTCAGGCTTGTCTGGCTTGTGGCTTGATCATCAAGGCCCCTTGGGTGAGCTTCTGCTGTAGCCTCCCAAGGTTGAAAAGGGCTTGACCTCAAGCCTGTGTCTTCCTCCCCCTCAGAGTCTTCATAGAAGGGACTAAGGTCTCCAACATTAAATGTTCCATGAACTGCATATTCTCCTGACAGATCAATTCTGTAGGCATTGGGGCCTATCTTCTCTATGACTTGAAAAGGACCATCTGCTCTTGGCTCTAGCTTGTTGTTTCTTCTGGAGGGGAACCTCTCTTTCCTTAGATTGATCCATACTAAGTCTTCTGGTGCAAAGTCTTTCTTGATCTTAGGAACCTTGGCATTCTTCTTGTATAGATCATTGGTTCTCTCAATTTGTTTTCTGACTGACTCATGGGTTTTTAGCATTTGTTCCACCCTCTTCTTGGCATCATAATGGATCTCTGACCTGCACACATTAGACAAATTCAAAGGCATTAAGGGGTTAGTACCATAGACCACTTCAAAGAGGGAGTGGCATGTGGCTGATGATGGAGCACTATTAAAGGAGAACTCTGCTTGAGCCAGCTTTAAATCCCAATCCTTGAGAGATTTGCTGACTATACACCTCAAGATCATTCCCAAAGTCTTGTTGATCACCTCAGTTTGTCCATCTGTTTGAGGATGATGGGAGGTACTAAACAACAGCCTGGTATTAAGCAGCTTCCATAATGTTCTCCAGAAATGGCTCATAAACTTTGTGTCCCTCTCAGACACAATAGTCCTTGGAACACCATGCAATCTCACCACCTCATCAAGATATAACTCTGCCACACTCACGGCATCCTTAGTCTTCTTACAGGCAATGAAATGTGCCATCTTACTGAACCTATCCACAACCACCATAATAAAATCCTTGCCTCTTGCTGTTCTAGGCAATGCTACTATGAAATCCATACTCACATCTTCCCAAGCCCTACAGGGGACTGGTAGGGGAGTGTAAGACCCTGCCTGGAATGAACTCTTGGCCTTTTGACAGACTCTACACCTCCTGAGCACTATTTGGACCTCTCCCATCATCTTAGGCCAGTAGAACTGATCCTGCAGTATATCCACAGTCTTCTAAACCCCAAAGTGTCCTTCAAGGCCACTTCCATGCACTTCCTTGATCAATAGACTCCTATAAGAGCCTTTGGGAACACACAGCTTGTTTCCTTTAAACAGGAATCCATTTTGTAGAGTGTAGGGTGAATCAATAGTCCTGGTTCCCTCTTTCTGTGCTAGCCAATCTTCTGCAAAGTCTGGATCCTCCTGATACATGTCTTTCATGAACTCAAACCCAAGAACCCTTTGTTCCATGGTTGATAGCAGGGTGTACCTTCTAGACAATGCATCAGCTACAACATTTTGTTTCCCTTATTTGTATTTGCTAGAAAAGGTAAATGACTGGAGAAACTCCACCCATTTAGCATGCCTGTGACTGAGCTTATGCTGGCCTCCTATGTACTTCAATGCTTCATGATCAGAGTGTAGGACAAAAGGCTTGGGCTTCAGGTAATGACTCCAATGCCTTAGAGCCCTGACAAGAGCATAAAATTCCTTATCATAAGTAGAATAGATCAGCTTGGCGCCATTTAACTTCTCACTGAAATAGGCTACAGGCTTCTTCTCCTGGATGAGGACAGCTCCAATTCCCACTCCAATTGCATCACATTCAACCTGAAATAGACAATTAAAGTCTGGCAACCTGAGGATAGGGGCACTGCACAAGAGTTTCTTTATGTATTTGAAAGCCTGCAAAGCATTCTCAGTCCAAGTGAATTCTCCTTTCTTCATACATTCAGTGAGGGGTGCTGCAATGGTGCTGAAGTTCTTAATGAACCTCCTGTAGAAAGATGCTAAGCCATGGAACCCTCTTACTTCTGTGATGTTCCTAGAAACAGGCCAAGACTGAACAGCAATGATCTTGTCCTGATCCACTGAAATGCCTCTACCAGACACCACATATCCTAGAAACTTAACTTCCTCAGTCATAAAGGTGCACTTCTCAAGCTTCCCAAAGAGTTTACTTTCCTTAAGTATCTCAAACACAGCCATAAGATGCCTCAAATGATCATCCTTGCTCTTGCTGTAGATGAGAATATCATCAAAGTATACTACCACAAATCTCCCTAGGCAAGGCCTAAGCACCTCTGTCATCAATCTCATGAAGGTACTTGGGGCATTTGATAGGCCAAAGGGCATGACAAGTCACTCATAGAGGCCATGCTTTGTTTTGAAGGTTGTCTTCCACTCATCTCCTTCCCTGATCCTCACTTGATGGTAGCCTTGCCTCAAGTCAATCTTAGTAAAGAACCTTGATCCAATCAGCTCATCCAACATGTCATCAAGCCTAGGTATAGGGAACCTGTTCTTGACTGTGATGTTATTGATAGCTCTGCTATCTATGCACATCCTCCAAGTTCCATCCTTTTTAGGAACCAATAATGCAGGCACAACACATGGACTTAAGGACTCCCTTACAAACCCTTTACTCATCAACTCTTCAATCTGTTTCTGCAGCTCTTGTGTAGTCTTAGGATCACATCTGTATGCTGGTCTATTAGGTAGTACAGACCATGGCACAAGGTATATCTGATGTTCAATTCCTCTCACAGGGGGTAAGCCATCAGGAAGTTCCTCTGGGAACACTTCCTTGAATTGATCAATGAGGGGCTTAACTTATGCAGGAACTACTTTAGACTCCCCTTCCTAAACCTCCTTTAACAGCAGCATCAACACAGGTTGCTCCTCACTAAACTCTTTGACCATTGCTGATTCAGACACGAACAAGACTCCACTAAAGTCTTTAGCCATACTGGGACTCCTATAACTCTTCTGATTAGGTGGCAAAGGGGCTAATGTCACCTTCCTGCTCCCATGTTTGAAGGAATAGGTGTTGCTCCTTCCTTGGTGTATGGAGCTCCTATCAAACTCCCATGGCCTTCCCAAAAATAAGTGACAGGCATCCATTGGAACCACATCACACAGTACTTCATCCTTGTATACATTTCCAATGGAGAATGGAACCATACATTGCTTGTCCACCTTAACCTCTGCTCCCTTACTCAGCCATCTCAACTTATAGGGATGAGGGTGTTCCTGAGTACTTAGTTTCAGCTTGTCAACCATAGTGACAGAGGCCACATTGGTACAGCTACCTCCATCTATGATAAGGTTACAAACCCTCCCTTGTATGGTACATCTACTCCTGAAAATGAGCGACCTTTGATCGTCCTCCAAAGGTATCTGTTGTGAATGCATTACCCTCCATAGAACCAGACTGTGGCCTCTAACAGGTAGTGCCACTATTGCCTCATGACTAGGCTCTTCCTCCTCACTCACCACTTCTTCAACCTCAGGCTCATCCTTCTCATACTCAACTAGACCTTCTTTTTCCCAAGTCTTAACCTCCATTATAGTTAAAGTCTTCTTAGAAGGGCAATCCTTCCTGAAATGTCCATAACCCTGACATTGGAAGCACCAAATTATGTTCTCTGTCAATGAAGTGCTTGGTTTCTGACCCATGATGCCCTTTCCCTTGTCTAAGGTAGATGGGGGTGCTGTCTTGGAGGTATCAATGGTCCTCACCCCACTGTAAGGTCTGGTTTGAAAAGGCATAACAGGTTTTGGTGTGACATGCTTAGCCTTTCCTATCTTTTCAATTCTCAGAGACAAGTTAACAACATCATCAAATGACCACAGAGGTTCCATCCTAACCTTGTTAGCAATGCTCTTATCTAGACCCTCTAAGTACCTAGCAATCCTTTGCTTAGGTTTCTCATTTATATCACACTACAAAGTGAGTTGTTCAAACTCTCTCAAATAGGATTCAACAGATTTATCTCCTTGTTTCAACTTAGACAACTTAATGAACAGATCATGGGTGTAATCCTTACCAACAAACTTATCTAACAGTTTCTTTTTCAGTTTAGTCCAAGACTTGATGGGTTCTTTCCCTTCCCTAGCCCTTGACCCTTTCATGGTTTCATACCAAAGAGAAGCATACCCTTTCAGTTTAAGGGTGGCTACTTTAAAAGACTTAGAATCATTATATCCTTTATACTCAAAGATTCTTTCTACTTCTCTTAACCCTTCTAACAAATGATCAGGACTAACACTACCAGAAAACTCAGGGATGTCTACCTTAAGATGTTTGTCTATGTGCCTGTGGATGGAAGCCCTGCTCACTACTACAATTTACTACTTGGGCCACGATAAAATTTGTGGCGCAAGTGCTAAATTTCCGTGGCTAAAGCATATTGCCACGGGAATACCTTTCGTGGCCCAAGTGGCCGTGGCTAACTGACAGCCACGGGAAAAACAATATCGTGGCTAAATTTCAATTTTTAGCCACGGCTTCTCCCGTGGCTAATAACTCCCGTGGCTAAAACTTTATTCCCGTGGCTAACAAGATATATATAAAATAAAATAATATAATGAAAAATATTATTATTTTTTTTTCACATCCAAATATTTTCACATATTGAATTATGCATGGCCGTATACTTGATTTGCTAGTTAAGTTAATTCATTAGAACGTCATTTCGTGTCACGAATAATACACTTGAACGCATCGGAGAAGCTTCCCAGGAGGTCACCCATCTCATGTCTACTCTCATCTGAGCACGCTTAACTGTGGAGTTTTTATGATGAGCTTCCAAAGATGAAAGTTAACATTTGTTGGTATAATTAGAACTTTGAATTCTTTTAAAATGATTGTTGTCTTTTAAACACTCTATTAACTGTCAGTTGAAGATAAAGTGTTACTTGATTTATAGATTTTTCCTGAAAAATACATTATTTTGCCCAAAACACTTCAGTTTTTTATGTTGACTTCCTGGTTAATGATTTTGAGTCATTTTTTTTGGCAAAATCAACAAAATGATTTTCTAAAGAAGGTAATTTAATCATGTAATCTTTGTTTCCTTTAATTTAGCGACATTCTAATTTTATTTTCTCTTTTACCAATCTTTTCATTTTTTTTCCAACGCAAAAAGACGTGAGAAATTACTCTTTTTTAAAAATAAAAAAAAATCGTTTTTACAACTGTTAACCAAAAAGTGGTGACTTTATGCCAAAAAAATAAAAACAATTGTTGTACAATAAAATTTCTTTTTTTTTTTCAAGTTTTTTTAAAACGTAAATAAGAAATTACTCTTTTCTAAAAGTCAGTTTTTATAAATATTTCTTATAAACTCATTTACTAAAATAACTCCTTTAAAGTACACTTTAATAAAAAAACTGCTTCTCGATCAACTCCAAATTTTTATGTTACTCTGTCTTTGTTTGAACTTATTCCGTTTGTCACTTAACCAATTTAAACTTTGAAACGTATGATTATTTAGACAAATGAAGAATAAGTTCAAACCAGTTAGAATAAGTCACCTGAATTTCATTTGTAATAACTTTTCGATCAAAGTGTATTTTACACGAGTAATTTTAAAAAAATTATAAGTGTATAATTTTAGAAAAAAAAAGATTAGAAAAAAAGTAACTTCCAACTTATTATTTTCTAACTGAATTCTTATTATACTTGATCGATTCTTTATTCAAAATTTTTATATTATTTATAAAACTGATTTTAAATCACTGATCACTTATTTTCAACATATTTTCAACATACCCCGTAATCGCTTATTTTCAAAATATTTTTTTCTTTTCTTATTGGTTTATTGATTTGTTGATTTGTTGATTTGTTGATTTGTTGATTTGTTGAATATTGTTATTTATTTTCATTTTTTAGCGAACTTATACTATTTAATCATCTTTTATTATCTAATTGTCTCTTTTTTTTTTCTAAAACATTAACGAAAATTTAATTTTCACAAAATAAATTTCAGCTCTTTTTTTTTATAAAAATATTGAAAATAAAGTTATATATAAATTTTTGAATGAGATAGTTTCATAATATATTAGGTTTTGATTTCTAAATTAGAGATAATAAATAATTAACTTATTTAATTTGATATGCTATATTTTTAGACGTTATAAACCATTTTATGAATATTTTTCAAGATTATAAATTTTAAATTAAAATTAATAAAACAAATTAACACAAATTAACAATTTTTTATAAACATAAATATTTATTTAGATAAATTTTTCAATTATCTTTCTTATGAAATAAAACGATTATAAATTCTGATTTGTAATAAAATAAAAAAAATACCAAATTTTGTATATAATTTTACAAAAGTTTCAATCTTATTAGATAAAATAAAATAATACCAAATTTTTATTAAATAATCAAGTATTTAAAAAAATTTATATCTAAATTTACATTGGTATTTTCTATATTTGTCAAAATTTCATTCAGCATTTCGATTTTTTTTAAAAACAAGGTTTACGTTTTACTAAATAGAAATATATCTTGATTCAAGTCTTGAGAGATTTAGCCACGGTGTTTCTTAATTCGTGGCTAAGCAAATGCATTGCCACAGACAAAATGTATGTTGTGGCTAGAAAAATTATTTGCCACGGAACAACTTGTGGCGAGATATACTTTCGCCACGGGTCTAATATAGTTTGTGGCTAAATTAATTATTAGCCACGGTTGTTGCCAAATTCGTGGCGCAAGTGACTTTTTGCCACGGGAAATTTTTTCCCGTGACATAAATTTTTTCTAAATTATTGAAAGAAATTTTTCCCGTGGCTAAGCAAAATTAAGCCACAAATTATAAACTTCCGTGGTATAAATTGTGGCCCAAGTGTCAGATTGTTGTAGTGGCTCCTTGATGAGTCATCTGAATCTGGATACTCTTCATCATCAGGTGGCCTTCCTCTGCCTCCTCCTTGGCCTCTCCCACGTCCTCTGCCTCTTCCTCCTATGGCAACATTGCCATCAAGAGCCTCATTCATAGCCCTTGTGAGTTGTGTGACAGTTCTGGTTATGCCTTCCACCATAGTCTCTAAGTTGGTGATTCTCTCTTCACTCATGGGTTGTTTTTTTTGTGTTTTTAAATGTATTTAGGGAAATGAATTTACTAAGACTCTCAACCAAAGTTCTGATACCAAAATTGCACTGTAAACTACTAAGGCTTGCGGGATTGCTATTTAAGTTCAGGAAATTTAACTAAATAGCAAATGAAGTTAACAATTAACTAAACTTTGCACAAACCTTCCTTAGGGTCTTAGAAAGGACTGTTTATAGTCTTGTGAGTTTAGGAGATGATTTACTATTTTTACTAAAATTGAACACAAAAACAGACAGAAATGGAGGTTGTTTTAGAGAGAGTGATTTGTATTAAACTGAAACTCAAAGATATGACTTAGAGAGCTTCCCCTGCAGCATGGCACAAGAGAAAGGACTAAAAGACTGGATTTGAGATAGGTTTAGAGTATTACAGCAATGCACAAACACCCTAGACTTAGACTCAACAACAAGCAAGCTAGTCACAGCAAAGCACAGACTTAACTTGACTCACAAAGCAAGACACTGATCAGACACCTTGAAGGTGTATCAGGCTTGGCTCAAACTACAGCACTTAGCACAAGTTTGAAAGATTTGAGAGGTTTCTCAAGGTTAATTCATTCATAAAATCTACCTAGAACATTACATAAGAACCTCCTTATATATAGGGAGGCTGATTCAATGTGAGCCCTTGGATGTAAAGTCCATCCAAGGGCCAGCTTTGGACTTGAACTACTACAACAAATAGCTAATTAAGGGCCTCACAAGAGGACGAGTTTAACAACTAGATAGTACAGACACAAAGACACAAAACAGACTGATGCAAAAAGTGATAAAGCAAGTTTTGGAGTTTTCCTGAAATGAAAACTGTTGTTCTTGTTGTCTTGCTGCTTGCCCTGGGTGTTTTGCTGCTCCTTGGTACTCTTCAACTCTTATTTGAACTTAGATAAACCTGCCCTAGATGAGGATAAGTTGACTTGGACAAAAGGAACCCACAGCTGGACTTGAACTTACCCTGCTATGAGGTTCACTGGACCCTGGTTTGGACTTCTAAGGGGACTCTCCTGGACAAACTTGTTGATTAATGAGTTGGCTTGATGGTAGGCCATGGTGGGGGTGGTTGGGATGCCCTGGTGTACCTCCTTGGTGCTTGGCTTGCTGACTGGTCTGATGAGCCCTGACAGGCATTGTTCCTGGCTTGTGTGTGAAATGTGGACTGACTTGGACCCTGGCATGACTTGGTGAACCCTGGGATGTCTTCTTCATTGCCTTGGCTTGGTTTGGCTTGAATTTAGCTTGACAGGGCCTGATGTTTGGACCTTGTGGTTCGAGCTTCAATCTGAGGGGGTCTTGTGGTCAAGCTTGTCTGGCTTGTGGCTTGATCATCAAGACCCCTTGGGTGAGCTCCTGCTGCAGAAATTATGACATTCATAAATTAAAATGCAGCATTATAATATGTATAAAACATGCTCATTTAAAATGCCAAATCGCTCTATTTTACGGTTTATATCGTATATAACTCGGTTTTATGGAAATGCGTGACAATAACTTCTTAAAATCACAAATCAATACTTAAATCATATTTAAGTCTAAGTTAATATCCCAACTGATTTAGAACTCAAAAATTAGTCATCACTCAATTTTTGACAATAATTTAACTTGTTGTAATGTTCAGTATTTTTGACAATAATTCAATTCAACTTTTTGACAATAACCTTAAGTATTGTTTAAACGAATCTAGGATTAAATTCATGACAATAATTCATTAGGTATCTAACTCAATTCCAAAAGCCTCCAACCAAACACTAGAATGGATTAAGTCCATTCCAATCCATTACAAAACCTCCAACCAAACACCCCCTTAGATCTTAATCAGTTGAAACCACCTTTCTTCCCAAAACCACTTTTCATCTTCCCTAAGCAACCATTCACTTTTTTAAACGTAACCAACATTTTTTGTTCCGACAAATATCTAATCAATTTATGTAGCCACTATTTTCCTTATAAACGTATCTCACATCTTCTGCCCCGTATTCAACAATTCACCATTAAAACACTACATCTGTTCTTCCTCAAATTAAGATCTTAAAGCAAAATACCCAGATTAAAACCAAGACCATATTCAATTAGTTTCACAAATAACGAAACAAACTTGAACAAACCATTATAAAAGCCTTCTTCATGTAAAAACACGAGATCTACGAAAATGATTGAAGAATCATCAAAATTTATAGAGTTGAGTACCAAAGCCAAGATTTACAAATATTGAGGAACAGTAATAATAAAAAAAACCTTTGGATTTAAAGGGAGAAATCAAGAAGAATCAATGGTGGAGAGTAGTGACCATATGTTGAAGCCCACCTTTGAAACCCGTGTCACAGCGTCATTGAGCACAAGCAATAGAGGTTGGTGCTACTAGCGGTGGTATGGTGATCGAGGCTGGTGGTACTGTCGGTGGCTAAGCCGGTGTCGTGGTGATCTGGGCTGGTGGTAGTGCTGGTGGTTAAGGCTGGTGGTAGTGCTGGTAGTGGGTTTGATGGTTGAGAGTTTTATGTTTGGATGTTAATGGTGATAGGTTGTGATAGTTGATAATTTGATATGTTAACTAGTTTAGAACTCGTGCGAATGCACGGTATTTTAGACAATAATGTAAAAAGACGTTAAATATTATAACTTCGTAACATGCTTAAGAGTAGGGGTGTTCATGTTTAACCGAACCGTAAAAACCGAACCGAAAAAACCGAAAACCGCAAACTTTTTAGATTTTATTAGCCGAACCGAAATATCAAAACAGTTCGCTTAACGGAACCGGTTAAAAAATATTAAAACCGGTTCGGTTTCGGTTCGCAATTCCAAAAAAGCGGTTAACCGAACCGAACCAAAAATGAATGTTTATTTGTGTTGGGCTCGGCAGTGATACCAAACAAAGCCCAAAATGACTATAAAAAACTTTCTTCATAGTTGCAACCACAAATCTGTACTTCATAGTTCAAATCTGTACAAAGCGGTTATCTTTTTCATACCACTGTCGTCGCCGATACTCCCGCAACTCTCAATCACATCCTCTAGCCGCCCTCCATACGATAAACCACCGTTGCTATCTGGAATTTCTTCACCCAATTCCAGATCTATTACCCAAACCTTATAAATCACCTCGAGATCTGCCACCACCCAATACCGCAATACACCGACGCAAACAACAGCAGCAGTCAGCCGGTGACAGTGATGGGCTATTTGGTGACGTTGCCGGCATCAAGTGTGGATTTATTCATGAGATTAAGTTAGCAAATTTCAGCCATCGTCCATCACATCCAAATTGTTGATTTTGTGATGATGTAATGATTTGAAGATGTATAATATAATATAACTATATAAATTTAGTTTTTTCTTTCATTTGACTTTGGTGGTAATAGTTTGCAGACTCAAGTTTAGGTCTGTTTGAGTGTTTTCAATTTCATTTACTTGGAACCGGTCCTGTACGGTTAACCGGAAAACCAAACCGGTTCGGCGGTTAACCGAACCGGTAAAAACCGGTAAAACTCGGTTCGGTTTAGGTTCGCCTTTTTTATGAACCGTTGTACAAGTTAACCGGTCATTTTTACCGGTTCGGTTAACCGAACCGGTTTTGAACACCCCTACTTAAGAGATATAAGAGAAAAACAATTTGCTAGTTTTCACATAAAAAAAATTGGCGTGTAACTTGAGCCTAATTATATTTACCTAAAGAATGACCTTAACTAATGACTTAATTATTTTACAATAAAATTAGCGAATTTGTAAAATGATAATCCCTCCCATCCAAACCAAATGTTACACTTACCTTATTTCGACCATTCAAACCAAACTACCCATTCCTTTTCGGGTAACAAATAAGACCAACTAATCCTCATTTACCCTATATATTTACACAATATATCATTACCCCACCCACCCAACTAACATTAAATACTCAAGTGGTCCTACTTCCATTCCAATACTACCCTTCCATTTTCTATGTTTTCTTAAAACTTGTGCTCCCTCCCATGTAACCTTTGGTTTGGATGGGAGGGAGTATAATCAACTTTTACAACATTTGTATCAAAAGACAGAAAAATAAAATTATGAAAAAAATTATACAAAATATTTCTCTCATATTATCATACAGTATAATTAATGCAATTTCACATGTGTAGAAATATTAAAATATGCATTAATGTGGGTTTATATATTGAAATTAGTAGTAGTATTTCTATTTATGGTATAGAATTAATATGATATGATGTGAGGACTAATTATAGAACATTTTACTTTAAGCGGGAAAATTATGAAGACCTCTTATTCTATTAGTATAAGGGGGATGGTGGAGTGGAGATTCGTCAAATATTTTAAAATAAAAAAACAATTACCTGGTTGACAGGTAGCAGGTTACTCCAGCCTAATATAAGAGGAAATGGTTTATTCTTGAATTAAATGAATTGTAGAGTACTTTGAGAAGCTCGCCTATAATTGGAGTATTCATATTAAATAACCCTAATAAATTGGACCGTTTTTAATAGCGACGGTTTAGGCGAGTCGGATCATGAGGTCCCCCGTTAAATGAGTACACATCGATGAAATGAAAATCGGCCCCGGTTATTATATCGTCCTAGTTTTGTCCTAATAATAACTATATCATATATTTTTGTTCATCCCTATATTACAAAATACAATTAGTTTATGTTGGGAAATTACCGTCAATCTTCCACGCGCAACGGAAGCAAACAATTGACAAGTAAACCGTAAAAGTAAATATATTAAAGCAAAAATAAAATGAGACAGTATTTAGGGTCAAACCTAGGGTGAAACCTTTCAAACCAGAAGTAAAACCCACTAGCCAAATAAACTAGAATCCACTATAATAAATTAATAATAGTACCAGTACAAAGTAACCGTCTTGAATAAATACCAATTCGAAACCCACAATAATATTAGATAACCACTAGACCTTAGTACTATTAGTAAACCCCACCAATACTACTAGTAGAGTAACCTCCTATATTATTGTGTTAGAACACCCGTTGTACTACCTATCACACCCTCATACCCCGACTTTTTAGTCACTTTGTTTGATATATATTTGTGAGATATTTGTGTGTAATTTCCAAAGGACTTACCATCCATTCGTTTTCACCAAAAGTTTACGAAACTTTCACATAATTTTACATATGTATTGTAACATATCCGATTAACATTTTGTAGTGGATGTTTTCACCCAACAATTCTCCCCCTCCAACACAAGAGAACATAAACCGAGGAATCAACCATTGACCTTATGAAATCACCAGCTACACACCCGAGTTAGTATCTGGTCCTCGCCCTAGCTCACTATCACGGTCAATGCACCGTGTACAGCCTAAACCAACTCAATAACGTTACTTGACTCCAGAGAAGGAACTCCACCTTTTCACCTTACCATTAGCTGAAATTTGATCTTTGCGTCCGTCTACAACCTAAAAACTATTTACCCTCTTCGCCTCAACCACAAACGAAACAAGTCGACATTCTTTCAGTTTTCAGTTACCTGGCGAGGTCTTGACTGTACGCCCCTCTAGACAATATAAACCACAACGTAACTCCCCTTTCATGAGGACCATATTACCCTTAGTCCCTTTTATTACTCCCATAACCTTCGGAGTCCAACTAACTAAGTGAAATTAGATTCCGACGCAACTTTGGAACATAAGCCACCTTGCCAAAAGTGTGCACCACCCCATTTGACGTTTTTATTTTCACCACCCCAACACTCAAAACATCAGCTGTTGAGTTATCAGCCAAACTCAACCTCCTAGTTATGCCTTCTCGGAGCTCATAAAAAATATCTTTTCGGGTGCAAACATGGTTGACACAACCAGAATCTAATATCCATTCTTCCTTGAAAGACACTTCGTTCACATCCGTGACCGCAAATATGTCACTATCATCAGTAAGAAAACAACCACTACTTCCTTCAGCGGCAACCAAGATGGTGTCACCCTTGTTTTCTTCGTTCCCGCATGTCTTAGGACAGAAGCGCCTAATATGCCCAAGGTCACCACACTTTAAACACTTCACATCATTATTAGAAGCGTTACTGGATCGAAACCTGCCATGCTTCAATCCACCCTCCCTGTTAAACGATCGTCACCTCTCATCCCGTGTAATTGCTACTTGTACATACCTCGTTTCTACACCTTCCGCCAACCACCAGTGATGATTGGGCCGCATGTTTAGTACGCAGAACGATTTATGACAATGCGTAAGTTTATCATCAAGTGTTAGCTCAAATACTTGTGTCTACCCCTTGGTCGTCATCTACGCACCGTTACGATTGTTTTAACACTCATTAGAGTTCATTTGGAGTCCGGGTCGAAAATCGCTTCATTTTCTAGAAACCGTTTTAAAACTCCGAGTCGGAACGCTAAAAAATATTCTGATTATTTTATTATATTTTCAAATTCTATCTTTTTAATAAAATTATCTCGTATTATCTTTTAAAATGGGATTATAGATCAACCACAATTCTGTAATAGAAGCGTGGGAATCTTTCTCCCGTGATAGGAAACCTCTGGGGAAATGACGCAGCAGGTGTTGCGCCTCTTCCAAGAATCGCAGTCTTGTTGCGCCTTTTCCCTAGACTGTTCTTTCCAAAGTTTGAGTTGTTCTACGACTCTTTCACATTTTCTACTATAAATGGAGAGCTCCGTTCTCACTTTTAGGGCACGCGAGTGTTCCGCCCCTTCTCTTCTCTCTTTGCATTCTAGACCTTGCTCTAAGCTATCGACATCTACGTGCTTGATAAATCCACCACGTAAGCTTAGATCCTTCTAGGTATCCGTCACGTTTGCATTTGACCGACCAATTTGACCAACTACACATTAATCAATCAACTTAATAATCAAGTCAATCCTTTAATAAGGGCACTTTCTTTACATTCGAGTCGAGCTATCGCTAAAACGTGAACTTAGTTAATCTCATATTCGTCAAACATGTAAGTCTAAGGGTGTAAATCACATCTTTTTATTTCTTATTTATTTTATCCATTATGTAAGATTCATGTTGGAAATATATTAACACTTTTTCAAAATTTCTTTCATTAGTCTTTTCTTTGTGTATAAGTCATCTTGTAATATAGTTTGTCATATTTAGATGTTTTATTCCTTGACTTAGATCCCTAATAGTCAATATTAGTGGGTTTTAGTCTTGTAATTTAGTTAATTAAATCACTTTCACTCGAGTTTTAGATCGACAATTAATCGCCAATAGCAACGAACATTAACTGATTAGGTACAAAGGATTTTCCTAATCATTAGTAGAGGTCACTATTGAGGCGGGCGGGATTAGGTGTTCGATTAAAGAGCTTCCTAATACGTACCCCCACCCCTTACTCCAGATCTTCGTGAACATCCATGTTCATTGGCATCCACAAAAGTCATTCTAAGCATAGAATGCTAAGGGTAACGAGTTCTTATTGTTCATGTCATCACTTTGTGTCTTGACATGGCATAAGGTATTTCAACGGTTCCAATTTCCTATAAAAATTGGTGGCGACTCCACAATACGCGTATCACTACGCCTGTCACGATCCGTGGTCCTTCCGTGTACCACAGTTTGGCGACTTCGCTGGGGATGATACACTTACGTGTTACCCAGGGTGAAACTTGAACAAGGTTAAGGAATAGTTTGTACAAGACAGTTATCGGTTTTCATTACTCGACCTTTTTAGGTCATTTTATTCGGCCTTCCTAGGCCCAACCCAACCCATTTCGACCAATCGTCATGTCCGGACGGTCCAAATATTTATCTAGGCCTAAGGATGCATAGCGATTGACGTCAACCATACCACGGTACATACTCATGTTAGTATCGAGAGCTTTCACTACTCGAGGAAATGGACTAGGAACCGACCTTACTCATGTTTGGCGCGGACCTCTCTACAGACCCTAGGTTTGATTGCTTGGTATGACAACCCAACCTTTAAACCAAAACCATTTTAAATGCACTCAACATACCGTTATAATGCATGTATAAATGTGTATAACCCGTACGCGATCACCATTTTGTAAATAAATCCATGACGAACTTTTCAAAAATAAAATCCTTTTTAAAACTGTAAAGTATTTTCAAAGGTGGCCTAACATAGCGCAAAATGAGTCAAAACTCTGCCCAGATATCCAGTCAAAATAGTCTTTTCTACTCTTCAAGTCATCACTCCTACAACCAAACTACGGTTGACTAGGACAAATATTTCAAAACCAGTCATTTGAAAAACTCACTTATATAGCACAGTGGCACGCCCACTTCACAAGTCGACTCATTCTCCAATTCGAGTCATCACTCCTACAACCACACTACGGTTGTCTAGGACAAACATTTCAAAACTAGTCATTTTCAAAACTCACTTAAACACAGTAGCACACTCCCTTTTCACAAGTCGAGTCCTTTTTAGTAAGTGTGCTAGAATGGTCGATCGTATTTTGATCCGTCTTCGGTCTCTTACCTCAGCTTCTAAGATGCCGAGAACTAGTCAGGCAGGTTTTCATCAACCCAAGTAAAGCCCAAATGGAATTGCCAAAAACAAAAAGAAAAAGAGCACATGTACCTTTTTATTAGTCACTTGTTCTACTTTTTACCCTTAACTAGTAGAATAGACTCAAAATACTTTAGGTCATATCTCTTTAGTGTAGATCACTCGACCTCTTTGACTAAGCCTTAGCAAGGGCGTGCATTTACCACCTTTTCCATTTCTAGTGGTCTGAAAATTCCTTGATCGTCGTGTCATTAGGTGACTTCTAGGTTTGGAGACTCCATTTTTCTACCTGATTCGTCTGATTTCTACTCTTCTTCTGACTATCAAATAAGCACAAAGTTTGTGACAACCCTCGCGAAAGCGGAAATAAAACATAACAAGCATGCAAATTTATATAGCGGAAAATACGATATTTTTGAAACATTTTACATGCTAGAGAAAGAGTACGAGGAATGTCAAATAATTCCAAGCTAAAGTATAATGTACTACAAATAGACATAGTCTCTCAAAACGTTATCAAATATCAAAGTTGTTTAGCAAACTAGCTAAGAAACGTCTAGGGGTGAATCGTCGAGGCCAACGCCCGCTAGCTCACACCCGAACCCAAAAACAAGCAAAATCCATCCAAGCAACCTGTTCATCCATGAAAAAATGAACGCCACAGTCAGTGAGGAGTAAATCCGGGTTCTCCAGCCATATCCCAAATAACATACTTAAACGGTAATAGACAAGTAGAAGCATACATATATATATATATATATATATATACATCTGAATTACGAGAAGGATAACAAAGCATTTCAATATATATAAAGATATAGGCATATGAGGTACAAAACTGTAAGCATCAGATTATAGACAAACTCGGGGAAGACACCCTTAGCCAACTATGTACTCACTAGGGCTTGCATCTCACCGTTAGCTGCATATACTTGATAAGATAGAGACTCGACATATAAACCACGCCTAGTCATCCAACGGTCACAACTAATCAAAATATAATCATCTATCCAAACGTACGAATATGATAAAAACGTCTCTCACGGTTAATGACACGCACTAGCACCATGTACATAACAAGTATGATCAATACGCATCCACGAGATAAACATTTACCTGAACTCATACACGATTAACATTTCGTATATGTAGACTCAATTCCTCCCTGTAGGACGACGATAATAATACGGTCCTAGTCTAAACCTGGCCAGACTCTCAGAATAAACATGTTCCGATTTGACATGCGATACACATTTCGCATCCAAGACTCGGTCAAACACAGAAGCCGAGTACCCCAAATTCGGTCAACCTTCACGAAAGAGGCGGAAAGAGCACAAGCATCATAAACAAGCGGTACGCTACATGCAATGACACCACCTTCCAAAGATACAAAATTTGACGCCCGGGTCGATCAACGCATAGCGTTCGCCTCCCAACAACGTCGTCATATTTCCACTAAAACATGCATACAAGCATTTGGAATACATCTCCTCGTTCCGACATTCCAGTCTAACGAGCGAGGAGGTATAGCCTGGGAATGAGACTTCATAGCACTTAATAATTAGTGCTCAAATCATAACATATGTAAAACCGACTCAAAGAGGGACGTACCAAAAACCGTCACAAAACATGTGATATAAGCAAATGGGATATCATATATTCTAAACATGAATATTTAATGCTATTATGTAAATTTATACGATAAACGAACCATACAACTATTATAAATGAAAGAAGAATAGAAGAATAGAAGAAGAGTCTCAGGGGGGTGCCAGCCGGTCAAGGGACTAGCCGCCGGCTACCCGGCTGACACTTCGGCAACAAACGAAAACAATTGAAAATACAGGGGAGTCCCAGCCGGTTCGGGGGACCGGCAGCCGGCTACCCGGCTGGGAATTACACAACACCAAAATTCTCTAAAATGTCAGCCGTGTTCCCAGCCAGTCAGCTGACCGGCGGCCGGTCGGCCGGCTGGGACCACATTCACCCGTGAATCAACATACTTCACCAAAAATCATCAATTAACATTAACAACTATCAACAACTATAATCAACTATCAAGAAACATTAACTATCATCAACAATCATCAACAATCATTTAACCAACACAAATTCTATAGCTACACATCCAATTCCAACACATTTACTAACATCAAACTATATTAAGTACCTAATAAATGTCACTAGACATTTAGTAAACATCAACTAAAACATATAAATCACGTATTGATATCAAGTAACCCTTCACCGTTACCTTTTCGCGTCTTCAATCTTCTTCCAACTCTTCTTCCACGAGGCAGTAATCTTTGTCAGGGTCTTGAAGGTCTCCACCTACAATTAGACAACAAAAGATGAATATAATTCACCTTTGAGAAAGATGGATAAATTTAAAATGAGAAAGACGGTAATTTTATTACCAAACAAGATAGAGGACGATAAGAGGGGAAGATTTTGACAAAAATTAGAGGATTTGGGTGAGTAATGAAAGAGTAGTGATGAATTTGAGCTTGATTAAAAATGGGGTTTAGGGTTTTGGTTACTTGTTGAGGAAGAAGGTGAGTGGACAAGATGAGGGAGTTAGGGTTTATAAGGGTGAGTGGAGAAATATGGGGGAAAAAGCCCAAAAGCACCTTAAGGCGTAACTCACACGGAATTTCGAGTAAAGTCCGAATACAAACTCGGATTTGCTAAATTAGACACGGTAAACTATGTTCTAGACTAAATCTAAAATTACGCTGAAAAGTATCCGTATAATATGTTTAAAATAGAAATAGGGTACATTTGCGGGTGTTACAAACACCCTACCTTTTAAAACGTTTTGCCCTCGAAACTTGAGCGAAAGAAAGATACCTTAATCGGATAGGCTTGGATACTTAATACGCATAGTAGCTTCCGTTCCCATGTCTCTTCTTCAACATTAGCACATCTCCACAAAACCTTCATTAAAGGCACCACTTTACTTATTAACTTTTTGTCCTTGCGATCTAGAATGCGGATTGGCTTTTCTTCAAAGGACAAATTTGGTTCTAGCTCGGGATTTCAGCTTGAATAACATGGCGTAGATCATTAATGTACTTCCTCAATTGAGAAACATGGAAGATATCATGAACTTTATTCAAATTTGGGGGAAGTCCAACTTGTACGCTACGGCACCAATTCATTTCACAATATCAAAGGGTCCTATGTATTTTAGGCTCAATTTACCTTTCACACGAATCATTTTAACACCTTTCATCGGAGATACTTTTAAGAACACTTTATCTACAACTTCAAATTCTAACGGTCTTCTTCGGACATCGGCATAGGATTTTTGTCGGTCTTGAGCGGCTTTCATTCTATCACGAATGACCTTTACATGATCAATGGTCTCAACAAGAACATTGGGGCCTAAATCACGAACATCACTCAATTGGTTCCAACAAATAGGACTTCGACACTTTCTTCCATAGAGAGCTTCGTAAGGAGCCATCTTGATCGAGGCATGATAACTATTGTTGTAAGAAAACTCCACCAACGGTAAACTCTTTTCCCAACTGGATTGGAAGTCGAGTGCACAAGCCCTAAGTAAGTCTTCTAAAGTCTGGATAGTCCTCTCGATCTGACCATCGGTAGCGGCATGGAAAGCGGTACTCATCAACAATATACTACCTATGGCTTCTTGTAAGGCCTTCCAAAATATCGAACAAAATCTCGGATCTCGTCCGGATATGATCTCCTTGGGAAGACCATGATATCTGCCGATCTCATCAACATATGCTTTTGCTAGTCTATCTAAACTCTAAGTCTCTTTGATCGGAATGAATCTGGCACTCTTGGTCAAACGATCAACAATAACCCAAACGACATCTTTACTTCCAACAGTCCTTGGCAAAGCCATGACAAAATCCATAGAAATATATTCCCACTTCCATAGTGGAATATCCAAAGGTTCTAGCAATCCATCAGGCCTTTTGTGTTCGATTTTCACTTGTTGGCAAGTAAGACATCTTCCAACGTAGGACACAACATTGTCTTTCAAATTCGGCCACCAAAATTGCAGCTTCAAGTCTTTATACATCTTATCACCTCCGGGGTAGATAGAATAAAGAGAAAGGTGAGCTTCATCAAGAATTCGCTTCCTTAAGTCAAGAGCATTAGGCACGAACACTCGGTCATGGAGTCGAAGGACACCTTTGTCATCAATCTTGAAGTCTTTAGCTTTTCCTTCTAGAAGCTTGGCTTGAATAGACTTGTAGGTAGGATCATCAACTTGGCTTTTGCGGATCCGGCGGAGAAAAACGGGTTCGGCAACCATGGCACCAACATAATCAAATCCACGTTCCACGAACTCCAACTTAAACTTTCGAAACTCGGCACAAAGATTATCGGGTAGTACCCACATAGCATTCAAGGCATGAGAAGATTTCCTACTAAGATCATCGGCAACAACATTTGCCTTCCCTTCATGGTATAGCAATTCAAAATCATAGTCATTCACCAATTCCAACCATCTTCTTTGTCTCATATTCAAATCCTTTTGAGTAAATATGTACTTCAAACTCTTGTGATCGGTAAATATGCGACAATGAACACCAATAAGATAGTGTCTCCACACTTTCAAGGCATGAACTACGGCGGCTAATTCCAAATCATGAGTACGGTAGTTCACTTATTGAACTCTCAACTGTCTCGAGGCATAAGCAACCACTTTCCTACTTTGCATAAGTACACAACCCAATCCCATCTTGGAAGCATCACAATAGACATCAAAGCCTACACCATCTTCAGGTAAAGTCAACGCCGGGGCGGTAGTCAACCTTTTCTTTAACTCTTGAAAAGCGGCTTCACATGCTTTATTCCATACAAACTTGGTTTCTTTCTTCAACAATGGAGTCATCGGTCAAGCAAGCTTTGAGAAATCTTTGACAAATCTACGGTAGTAACCAGCTAAACCAAGAAAACGTCGGACTTCTCTAACATCGGTTGGACTCTTCCAATCAACCACGGCTTCAATATTAGAAGGGTCTACCATCACACCTTCTTTAGAAATTACATGTCCAAGGAAGGACACCCTAGGTAACCAAAATTCACACTTGGAGAATTTGGCAAACCACTTTTGACGACGAAGGACACTCAAAATATTCCTAAGATGAATAGCATGCTCTTCTTCGGTCATGGAGAAAATAAGGATGTCATCAATGAACACAACTACACACTTGTCAAGATACTCACTAAAAGTGCGGTTCATTTGATCCATGAAAATAGCGGGAATATTAGTCAAACCAAATGGTATCACCTTGAACTCAAAGTGACCATACCTTGTACTAAAAGCGGTCTTTGGTATATTGGCATCACGAACGGGAATTTGGTGATATCCGGATCTCAAATCAATCTTGGAAAAAATAGAAGCACCCTTTAGTTGATCGAACAAATCTTCAATTCTTGGTAAAGGATACTTGTTCTTGATTGTAATTCGGTTCAACTCACGGTAGTCAATACAAAGTCTCATGGAACCATCCTTCTTTTTCACAAAGAGAATGGGAGCACCCCAAGGCGAGGCACTCGGTCGAATGAAACCTTTTTCAATCATATCATCAAGTTGCTTCGTTAACTCTTTCAATTCGGTCGCCATACGGTATGGAGCTTTAGCTATGGGTCCGGATCCGGGTACAAGATCAATGGAAAACTCAAAATCACGCTCGGGAGGGATCCCGAGCAAGTCTTCGGGGAATACATCAACAAAATCACGTACTATAGGTACATCTTTAATCTTTGGTAAGGAGGTAGTTGTAGAAGTCACAATACACAAGAATGCTTGGTGACCCTTTCTTACCATACTCACCAACTTCATTGCAGAAATCAATTGCACACCCATTCGGGAATGAGATCCCTTATAGGTTATTCTAACTCCTAAAGGACTCTTTAAATAAATCTTTTGATCTCTACACTCGAATCTAGCATGGTACAACGCTAGCCAATCTATACCTAGGATTACATCAAACTCTTCTAGAGGAAACTTAAGGATATTAGCAGACTAGATAGTACCCGCCATAGAGATAGGGACATTAGGGTAAAGAGTAGAACATGAGATAATTTCTCCGGATGGTAAGGATATGGGAGTATCCTCACTAGAAGTAGGCTCGATAGATAATTTATCAACATAAGTCGAAGACACAAAGGACATGGATGCACCTGTGTCAAATAGAATAAGACACGGTTGCTCTAAGATTAAGAACATACCCGTAATTATCTCTGGATGAGCATCGGCTTTGGCTCGGCTTAGAACATAGATAGATCCCTTGTGTTTGGCAATTGGAGGGGGCAACTTCTGATCGGGGCAATCATCATAACGATGACCAGTCTTCTGGAAAAAGAAGCAAACATAAGGTCGGTTGAAGCATCCTACACCGGGGTGGCGTAGATTTCTACAACGGTTACAAAAGCGACCTTGCGCTTGAGCTTGAGCTTGAGGGGGAGCATAAGGCCTATGAGCCACATTCGAAGTAGCTCGGGGCGAGAAAGGAGGCCTTGCATTTGCATTTGCATTTGCATTTGGGGGAGGATTGAATCTCCGCTTGTTGGCATAGGCATTGGAAGACGAGGGAGTAAACGACCTTTTTCCATAGAAATTTGGCCTAGGTGAGAAGGAAGGAGGGGGACTCTTCATCATTGCTTCATCCATGATGGCGTTCATGGAATTCTCGGCCCAAAGTGAATCATCATACAATTCTCCAAAAGAGGTAGAATTCCTCCTTACTTTGCTTTGGAGCAAAGCACTAAGCTTATTACGGTAGTAAAAAGTTCGGTCTTCATCATCCTTGATGAGCCTTGGTGCAAAGTGAGCAAGCTGGTTGAATTGAGTGGTGAAGTCTTGAGCCATCAAGTCACCTTGCTTGAAATCAATGAATTCCTTGAGTCTTTGTTGTTTGAGCTCCTTGGGATAAAATCGACCTTCAACAAGAGCCTTGAAACATTCCAAATTGAAATTGACTTCAAGAGTAGCGGTGGGATTAGTAATCGCCCAACAATTGTCGGCTTCCCTCACAAGAAAGTGCTTAGCAATCCTCACTTTGTCTTCTTCACGGACATGGTACAAGTCGAATTGCCTTTCCATCTCCCGAAACCACTCCGAGAGCTCGGTAGGGTTCGGTTCTCTACCATACGACGTGATCTTGCTCCTAGCAATTTGGCTAGCCACCTAAGCATAGCCTCCTTGGTGATGGTCTTCTCTATGGTGAGGGGCTTGGTCGGCTTGAGCATTTGCCGCATGTTGTTGATTCCTTAGAACTTGTGTAAGAGCCTCTAGAATTACATTCTCTACGACTCGAGGTCTAACCATCTTCATAAGAGACAAAAAAAAATCGAGGTTAATCCTAACACTTAACATAAACAAAGAGACTACCAAGTAAAGTCCTTAATTTCTACCCATCTCTCATTTATTATTTCAAGGTCAATTAATTTAAGTTTAGGGTTCACGTGTGTGCGTCGGGAGCGTCATAGGCTCTGATACCAACTGTGACAACCCTCGCGATAGCGGAAATAAAACATAACAAGCTTGCAATTTATATAGCAAAAAATAGGATATTTTTGAAACATTTTACATGTTAGAGAAAGAGTACGAGGAATGTCAAATAATTACAACCTAAAGTATAATGTACTACAAAGAGACATAGTCTCTCAAAACGTTATCAAATATCAAAGTTGTTTAGCGAACTAGCTAAGAAACGTCTATGGGTGAATCGTCGAGGCCAACGCCCGCTAGCTCACACCTGAACCCAAAAACAAACAAAATCCATCCAAGCAACCTGTTCATCAAAGAAAACATGAACGCCACAGTCAGTGGGGAGTAACTCCGAGGTTCTCCCAGCCATATCACAAATAACATACTTAAACGGTAATACGCAAGTAAAAGCATATATATATATATATATATATATATATATATATATATATATAAAGGCAAGATCCGGTGAGTCCACCTAAATATTTGAGTCCGTGAGTCCAGCTATACAATATCACAAATTATACGAAACAATATCACTAGTTATACTAAACAATATCACAAAAAAAACCATCACAAAAGGGCTAAAAAAATTGGTGTGAAAAAAAGTATGAGAAAAAAAAGTTAGTTATAGTGCGCGAAAAAGTGGTTGAGTAGTGTGATATTGTACAGTATATCCCGCGATATTGTTTAGTATAACTTATGATATTGTATCCTGGACTCACGGACTCAAAAAGATAGGGTGGACTCACTTGATCCTAATTCTATATATATATATATATATATATAGGGGCGGGATCCCGTGCGAACTAAAGTACGGTGCGAACCGTACGAACTATCTCGGATACACACATCAATACTGCTAGATACATGTAGTAATACTACTGGATACACTTATTATACATGTATCTACTAGTATTCCTAAATGTATCTAGTAATACTCATACATGTATCCACCCCAAAACAATAAGCGTCACTATCACCCCAACACCCCCACCACCCAAGTAGATGTATCTAGTAATAGTACTAAATGTACCCGCCTCCACCTTACCACCACCAACACCAAAACCACTACCCAAAGCCCGCCACTACCACCACACCACCGGCAGCCTACCACCTACCACTACGGTTGTCGTTACCATCACCACTACCAGCCTACCACCACGGTCGTCGTCACCATCACCACGGTCAGCCTACCACCACTAACAACGCCTCGACTAATAGAAGACCTACCACCTTCACATGAACCACAACCACCTCATGCATCCGCACTTACATGACACTATCCACCGAATTAGTTTAGGTTCGGTTTTTTTCTTCTCCAAATTCGATCTAAATGTTAGATCTAGCAAAAATGAAGTACAATTTTAAAAATCTAACTGAGCCAGCAAGGTCGTCGGAAATTATGGAACTGAAAACTGGTATTAGCTTTGTTTTTGTCGCCGGCGAAAGCGGCGAAGGAAGGCTCGTTCCTCTTTGAAGTGGCTGAAGGTGTCGTGGCCCACAATCGTAGAATCATTGCCGGCAATATCATGTGCCTTTCTCCTTCGTCGCCCTACCAAACACTACGCAAAGCCCTTCTCAGTACCGTCGCACCACCACCGCCAAACTACTCGGGAAGTTTGGGATCATAAAAGACCGAAAATGTATGAATTGTCGCCGGAAATTAGGAGAACGAACAACGGCGGTGGTTCTTTGACGTCATCTGTGTGGTTAGCAAAGGGAAAGGATAACAGATGGGTACTGGCGCGCCGACGAGGAGGATGACGGAGCTCCGGTGATGATATGGAGGTGGTGGTCAGGTTGATAAGGATGAAAGGGGTGAGTGATTAGGGGTTGGGTTTGGTTGGAGTGACAAACTGACACTAGGGGAGTATTAGGGGATATAATCCTAACGCTTGATTTGATTTGATCTAAGGGCATGGAAAGAGTTCGTAGAGTTCGCACCGAACAATTGGTTCGCACAGGAGCCTGATTCTATATATATATATATATATATATATATATAGGGTCAGGATCCGGTGAGAACCACTAATATAATGAGAACCGTGAGAACCTTTACTAAATCTCCACCAAATTTTGTTCCGAAAGTTTTGATGGATCATTTACCATTAGTTTAGCTTGTTCAAGAGAAAAATTTGCAGTAAGTAAACAAATTTTATCGATTATATTAAAACATATATAGTTAATGTACATAAATTCAATTAGGTAAACTAAAACTACTCTAAATGCATGAAAACTAGCACTAGGTGCATGAAAATTGTCACATGCATTAAAACAATTACTAGGTGCATGAAATAATGGGCTCTAGATGCATGAAAATAAGTACTAAGTGCATGAAAATTGTTAGATACATGAAACTGACTACTAGGTGCGTGATAATTAATAAATTGTATTTCGCCTCAATTTCCGTCAGTAGCGTATAATTTTTTGACCAAGAAATGTGTTATCTTGCCATAGAATTCTACGCCGAACCCAAATATGTTGTTATTTTTAATAAATAAATTTCTTAAGGTGTAGTTCTCACGGTTCTCATTATCTTATTGGTTCTCACCGGATCCCAATTCTATATATATATATATATATATATATATATATATATATATATACATACATACATACATACATACATACATACATACATACATATGAAATACAAGAAGTATAAATAAGCATTTTAATGTATAAAGATATTGGCGCGTGAAGTACAAAACTGTAGCATCCGATTATAGACAAACTCGGGGAAGACACTCTTAGGCAACTATATACTCAATAGGGCTTGCATCTCACCGTTAGCGGCATATACTTTATAAGATAGAGACTCGACATATAAACCATGCCAAGTCATCCAACGGTCACAAATAATTAACATATAAACATCCATCTAAACATACGAATATGGTAACACAATCTCTCACGGCTAATGACACGCACTAGCACCATGGACATAACAAGTACTCCCTCCTATTCCATCTATTCTTCCCTATTTCCTATTTGGTCCATTCATGTTTTCTTCCCTATTTCCATTTTTGGAGGTGGGGTTGTGTGTTTTGTGTGGTCCATATTTAATTGCATGTGGGGTATAGTGTTTTGTGTGGTCCAAATTCATTTCCTTAATTCTAGAGCTTAAATGAAAAGGGAAGAATACATAGAATAGGAGGGAGTATGATCATTACGCAACCACGGGATAAACATTTCCCTGAACTCATACACGATTAACATTTCATATATGTAGACTCAATTCCTCCCGGTAGGACGACGATAATAATACGATCCTAGTCTAAACCTGGCCAGACTCTCGGAATAAACATGTTCCGATTCGACATGCGATACACATTTCGCATCCAAGACTCGGTCAAACACAGAAGCCGAGTACCCCAAATTCGGTCAACCTTCACGAAAGAGGCGGAAAGAGCACAAGCATCATAAACAAGCGGTACGCTACATGCAATCACACCACCTCGCAAAGATACAACATTTGACGGCCGGGTCGATCAACGCATAGCGTTCGCCTCCCAACAACGTCGTCATATTTCCACTAAAACATGCATACAAGCATTTGGGATACATCTCCTCTTTCCGACACTCCAGTCTAACGAGCGAGGAGGTATAGCCGAGGAATGAGAGTTCATAGCACTTAACAATTAGTACTCAAATCATAACATATGTAAAACGGACTCAAAGAGGGACGTACCAAAAACCGTCACAAAACATGTGATATAAGCGAATGGGATATCATATATTCTAAACATGAATATTTGATGCTATTACGTAAATTTATACGATAAAAGAACCATAAAATTATTATAAATGAAAGAATAAGAAAAGAATAGAAGAAGAATCTCAGGGGGGTGCCAGCCAGTCATGGGACACGGCTGGCACTTCAGCAACAAACGAAAACAATTGAAAATACAGGGGAGTCCCAAGCGATCAGGGGGACCAACAGCCGGCTACCCAGCTGGGAATTACACAACCCCAAAATTCTCAAAAATGTCAGCCGTGTTCCCAGCCGGTCGGCTGATCGGCGGCCGGTCGGCCGGTTGGGACCACATTCACCCGTGAATCAACATACTTCACCAAAAATCATCAATTATCATTAACAACTATCAACAACTATAATCAACTATCAAGAAACATTAACTATCATCAACAATCATCAACAATCATTTGATCAACACAAATTCTATAGCTACACATCCAATTCCAACACATTTACTAACATTAAACTATATTAAGTACCTAATAAATGTCACTAGACATTTAGTAAACATCAACTAAAACATATAAATCACGTGTTGATATCGAGTAACCCTTCACCGTTACCTTTTCGCGTCTTCAATCTTCTTCCAACACTTCCTCCACGAGGTAGTAATCTTTGTCGGGGTCTTGAAGGTCTCCACCTACAATTAGACAGCAAAAGATGAATATAATTCACCTTTGAGAAATACGGATATGTGACACCCTCAAATTTGCGGAAAGAAAAAAATTATTTAAATACATAAACGAAATATGATAATACATAACGAAGGTGTCATAACATAAAAAGGTCATTACAAAACGGAAATAATATTCTACAAAAGAAATATACAAGACGGGAGACATATCTCCCGTATAAATACGGAAATACAAGAGTGTATAATAATATACAAACTATGAACCGAATATAGGTCCAAGGTAAATACTTCGCTCGCTAGCTCGTCAATGTACCCAAAATATGCATCACCACGGCTTCGACCGCATTTACATTAAATATAAACAAGGAAAGCCCAGTTTTTCAGTGGGGAGTACAATCACGAGTTCTCCCAGCCACGAAATGTCGAGTTTAATGAAACATGAATAACATAAAAGCAATGTATATGGAAAATACAAAACTTAAACATATATGATATGCTTTTCATGTATGAAACAGATAACTAACAAATAACCTAGCATGTGAAAGCTATCATGTGAAACCGATAATAAACTATAACTCGAGGTAGGGAAGCTGTTATGCTAGCTCAGAGGTTCCTCTCAGAAACATGGCCGTGATACACTCAAACCCTAATCAACACGTAATCATGTGAATCAGTTACCAACCGGTAATCCAAACTCTATCAATCCTAGCCGGCTTGCATCTCACCTTCTAGAACTCATAGAATCATACAAACATGAAAGACCAATACTTCTACAAACAGGCCTAAGTTCTTAG